>CM060830.1:81132500-81422500 GCA_030762175.1 Metallyticus violacea
TATCAAACAGAACTGACACATTTGGGAAAGACATGTCTAGAAAACGTGTGCCTGTATCATTGAGAACTAGAAAACTAAAGAAATGGGAAATAGCAGCATTTCAGAGGGTGCTACACTGGAAAGAGAAGAAAGACACAGTTCTCGGCACTGTTCACAATCCTGAAATAAGGGAAAATAATATAAAGAAAATTCTAAGTGGTTACTGACTATAACAAGACTATGAGAGTATTTTGTGTGTGTGTTTAATGCCCATTTTTAACAATGAGAGAAGTGGATAGGATTGATCAACAGCTGACATCTTATACAATTCCCAGAAAAGGAGAAAAACACCATTACAAGAATATGTTCTTTTGCTTTGTTGAGCTAGCTTTGTGAAATTCATATGTATTGTGCACTAAATTAGAAAGAGGAATATTCACTTCAATATAGGATTTCAGTTATCTGAATGACATTTAAGAAATATTGTTCAAATATAAAATCTACAACTCAACCTGTCAGCATCAGCAAAGAAAAAATGCACTGACAACGTCCAGTGTGGAATGTGCAGCCATGTAAAAGATGCAATTGGAAAAAAGCATGAAGAGAGAGCAGATATTATTTTTCACACTCTAACATTCTGCTTTTTTGTGTACCATACTACAGCAAATATTTGAATCAGTTCAAGATTTTGTTTTGCATATTGTCTTATCGATTGTGCTAAACTTTCAGTTAACATGTTCACTGATTAAAATAAGTATAATTATATTAAATTTATATTTTCTTGATACTCAGTAATCAAACCATATGCATTTCAAGGTGTCTGAAGTCGGTCCTGGTGGTGTAGTGGTTACCATACTTGCCCCCTACGCCCAAAACGCGGGTTCGAACCCGGCCAGGATCGATGGATTTTTTTGGGCGTAAAAATCCTAAGTATGGCTTCCTTCGGAAGGGAAGTAAAGCCGTGGGTCCCGTGTCGTACATTTACGGCACGAAAAAGAACCTCAAGCCTGAAAGAGAGGCCTCTGAGCAAAATTTGTCGGCCGTTTCACGCCCTGAGTTGAATGGGACGCTGATGACCTGAGCTGTTAAAGAGTGCCCAAAAAAAAAAAAAAAAAAAAAAAAAGGTGTCTGAAACTTTGATTAATAAAGAGGAGTTGTGATGCAGTATTGTTTTGCATATTGTATATTGGGCTGAATTCAAGCTCAATAGTTCAGTAGTTAATAAAAGCTAATAAAAAATTTGCTGATGTTTTGCCCATTAAATGATTATGGTCATCAGAAAAGTGTTAGAGATGAGGATAAGTAAGATATACCTCAGCGTAAGGCTTTCATGTTGCACTATGGAACCAGTTGCTTTTTATATTTGCAGATCTATACTCTGATCTTCTTTTTTATAACAGGATTTCCCCTAATTCACTCTTGAACTTTCTTTATCATTTCTAGGGATAGATTGAGTGCAGATGGTCAGATTCTTATTTGTCATCTACTGTACAAAGCCAAGACTAGCAAGCACTTTAATAGTTTGAAAATCATTTTAGGATCCTTAGATTTAATGCAATGCAATTAAGCAATTTAATCTCCTTTCACACACACACTATTTCAGCTTGCAACAGCAGAGAAAATTAATGATAATATTAACACAACACCAAATTTCTCAAAACCTGCAGAGGATAATGTAGAATTGAGGAATGTCTGACATATTAAAAGTTCTGTAATTTTCCTCTAGACTGTTAAATATATCTGGAAAAGCTGCTAACCCAAAACACAAAATTTTGTGACTATTACAATCTTTATTGTTCTGGATTTGACAGTTAAAACCCAAATTTGCAACATTTCAGTTAGAATTGAGCTGCAAGCAAAGCATAGTTTGTCATGTAGGTGGTTCATTGTAAGTAGTAATAATTGTAAACAAAAGATTGTTGATATTTTGGAAGAAACACACAAACAAAACCATCCATGTCAGTAGTAAATAATAATTATCAGGATTACTTTTATACAGTGATCTTGTAATCGACTTGATAATGAATGGGAAAATAAAGAGAGCAGTTAAAGCAGTTTATAGTGCACCTGTATATTTTTATTACATATAAAGGGGGTGTTTAATTAAAATATGTAAAATATGTGGAGGGAAAGATTTAAAATAAAGTACGTTAATTTGAATGGGTGTATCAAATCTCGGGGGTAAATAATAAATTTTCCCTCTCTGACTATGATTTCCACTGACTTACTGCCCCGACTCTAGCTGGAATTTTTGTTATACGTAGATAACAGGGAAAGGGATATTACGCTGATCTACACTCTCGCGGGAACCCTAGCAGAGTTGCCTACTGGACCCTCTCCTTAAAAATTTAACTCGACTGGTTTCGCTGGTCAAGCATACAGCATACAGCATACAGCCAACGAAGGGTCCGAGGGTGTATTTGTTAAGAAAACAAAAGAACATGTTTTCCCGTCCTCAGTTCAGCCAGCCTACTATCCCCTTGGTCCTGGGCTCTGGTTGCAGGCATTCCAAAGGAGAACACTGTTTCCTAAAACAATTTGGTACTTCCCTCTGACTATAGGAAACACATATAAACTAGCAATTATTAATATCTAAAATAACAATAACCTTACAGCTATGAATGTATATACAGATTACTTGATAATTATTAATTAACTTATCATTTATATCCTGAACCAATTATTTCAGCTTCAATAGATATTGTAGAGAATGGAGTCTAAAAATAAATAAATAGTTTGAAAATGATGGTATTTAAAAAGAACCTTAAATTAAGAACAATAAAAGATGCTATTGGAAGGGCATTGAAATTTAAGTAGTAGGAATGATCAGTTACTTAGGCCTGTAGTTGACAAATAATGAAACCTGGTCCAAACAGAAAAGAAATGATTTAATAGTGGTAAAATGGTGCTACATAAGGGTATGGATAAATAAAATGCCTGAAATTCATATTAAATATCCGGAAAGAGTTTATAATGCATTGGTATAGGGTAAAGTGCTATGTGGAGTGGAAATATGTAATTAGAAAAGATTTGGGTAAACATGGATTTTTTAATTTTTTATGTAGCCTCTTCAATAAACAAACCTTGTATTTCTCTAGAGAATTGCCTAATAAGGTAGCAGAAACAGAATTAGCTATGCTAGGTAGTAAAGGCAAAATAATGGAAGTGAGTAATAAGATATATTTTTAGAATAAAAGAAGTACAGGAGGAAAATATTTTAAAACTGTGTTAAATGAAATAGGGGAAATTAAAACTAGAAGAATCTGGATCACAAGGGTGCAGAAAGTTCTAGAATAAATTGACTTTGTTAAGATATTAAGAGATGAGAACAAAATAATAAAGAATTTCTGGAAGACTATTACACTAAGAAGAAGAAATAGAAATATAGAAAATATTTTAAAATCATGTTTAATGATGCAGGAGAAAATTAAAGCTAGAAGAACCTGTATCACCAGGGTGCAGAAACTTCTAGATTAAATTTACTTGGTTGAGATATTGAGAGAGAGAGAGAGAGAGAGAGAGAGAGAGAGAGAGAGAACAAAATAATAAAGGTTTTTTGGAAGACTGTTAGAACTTAGAATAGAGGAAATAGAAAAACAATGTATTTATTACTTTTAGACAAAAAAAAATCACTAAAATTATACAAAATCTTGAAAAATGAATGAAACAGATATGTGGAAAGATGTGATAAATTAGTAGGAAAGAATTTTCATAAGTAAGAACAGAAATTGTGAATTTGATGGCATTAAGAAAGTGGATAAAGGCAGATATTAATTTAATGTGTAGAGAGGAAGATTAATGTCATGCTTTGTAAAGAATGGGCCAAAAGTCACTGCCTATTTTAATGAAAAATGCAGTACAATAGAACTAACACTTTATTGAAGCTAATAGCTTCTTTTAAGTCTTCCAGTGTTAGTGATTTTGTAGCATAAATTTTATCTTTTAAATGTAGGCCCAAAAGAATAAAGCCATTGGTGTAAGGTCTGGCGGATCTAGGTGGCATTTCTATTGACCTCACCTTCCAATAGCTTTACTGTTAAAAGACTCATCAGCATAGTTTTCACACAGGTAATGCATAATGTGGTGGAGCATCACCATGATGAAAGTATAGTTAGTTGAAATTAACATAATGCATTTGTAGCCCAGGAATGGCATAGGTAGCTAATATTTCCAGGTATTTTCTCCAGTGACTGCGCCATCAAAAAACCAAGGCCCACTAACTCAGTGACATGAGTTCAACCCCAAACATAACACCAGGTTGATTCAACTGCTTCTCAAAGAAATTCTAGATTCTTGTTATATCAATAGGTGCATTTGTGTCTGTAGATTTGGTGTGTTATTTGAAAGATGCCTCATCACTGCAAATTATCTTATGAAACAACTTGTCATTAATCCTTGTTTGATTTAACTTAAACTTGCAAAATTGAATCCTCTGGTCAGTATCATCATTAACAAGACGAGATATGTAACTCCTATTTGACTGCATATAAAATTTTCTGAACAGAATTTCTTGAAACAGCCTGTTCACAAGACAGCCTATGAGTGGACTGTTTAGGACTCTATATAATTGCTTGCAAAATGTTCTGTTTACTTTCATCATTTAATGATGGCCTATCTGACCTGGGGCAGTCTGCTCTAGATCCAATATCCTCGAAGCATTTTTGTAAATTGTAGGCTACCTTCTCCATTGGTGGAACAGTGTTGAAATGTTTATTCTACTCATTGAATATCAAATTATAGCCATCTTTGTAGTAGATTTTTGGAGCAAAAACCATTTCTGTAGTTGTAAGCATCTTCACATTCGTGAATCAACAATGTCATAGTCGGTCCTGATGGTGTAGTGGTAACCATAATTGCCTTCTAAACCCAAGATTGCTGGTTCAAACCCAGCCAGGATCGATGGATTTTTTCAGGTGTAAAAATCCTAAGTATGGCTTCCTTCGGAAGGGAAGTACAGGCGTTGGTCCCGTGTTGTGCATTTATGGCAGGAAAAAGAGCCTCAAGCCTTAAAGAAGAGGCCTCTGAGCAAAATTTGTCAGCCGTTTCACACCTGAATTGAATGGGACGCTGATGACCTGAGATATTAAAGAGCATCCGTAAATAAATCAAATGAAAAAAAAGTCATCAACAATGAACTGTTTAACATCAACCTGTTATGTTGAGCATCAATGAACATCAAGCTGTTTGAGTGAACACCAATGCATTCTACTGATTATATAAACTATCATATTAAAACAAAAGACTTGTAATTTAAATCAATGGGAAGATCACAACCAAATTTATCAATTTTGGCACTTGTACAATGAAGCTAATAATATAATTAAGATCATTATATATATATTAATTTCTGTTCACAAGGGGTAGTGGCTTTTGGCCCATTCTGTATTTTTGAATGTACTAAAATTACTTGATAGAGAACTCAAATGCATGTAAGAAAATGGGTTAGTTTAGTACTAGAAATTGTACTAAAGAATGTGGGTAAAAAAAATGTTGAATGTGAGAGGGAGAGGGAGATAATATTATTAGTATTGGGGAACTATTTAGGCAAAGTAAGAAATTAATGAATAAAAAAGGTGAATAACCTAGAGATATATTGTAGGGCAAATAATACCATTGATTATTTAATTTGGTGTAAAAAATTTACAGAAGTATGGGGATAAATCTCACCATAGCAGTAACTGCAGTGCTGTGGATAATGATATGAGAAATTTGTATGTTATCTTTAGAGATCTTGTTCCAGATGTGTAATTATGTAATAGGTACTGTGTTGTGGTGGCTCTCTCAAAGCTTCGCAACCTGCAAAACCTGAATGTAAGCTGTACAGAGTTCAACAGACATGGCTTGGAGATAGTTGCAGAAGATCTACCACAACTAGAAAGTTTAGACATCTCAAGTACAAGAGTTGATGATATATCACCACTTCGCAAGTGCAGAGATCGCCTTAAATCTCTCACAATGTACAACCTTAAGGTAGGCAGTTTTTCAAGTACAGGTCTTGTGTATTACTTTAAGGAGCATGGTTAGAGTCTGTTTTATTTGTAATAATTTTCATATTGCTAATATTGGATAATTATTATGATTCATAGGTAATGAAATGGCTTATGATCTCCAAGGACACATAAATACACCAGACAAAAAAAAGTCTACCACTTAAACGCTCCAGCACTTCAAAATTTTTGTGCATGTACATAAAATAAATAGAATATGTGCTGAAGACAGAGTGTAACATCCTGTCTCCAAACTATGTGACATCTTTTACATTTTGATTTATCACAAAACACAATTACTTAGCAAGCCATGTATATAAACTAGGAATTTGATTTCAGCACTAAGTCTCCTGTGTGATAGTCAAGTAGAGATGAACTTTAGATCAGCTGAAAATCTGCATTAAATAACAGTAGTAAAATAAATAAAAATTAAATTAATTTAATCAAGAAAAAAATGATCAGAATTCTCCGTTGTTTCTTAACTTCTTTCGAGTATATCAAGATGTCATGTATAGTTTTCAAACCTTTAAATCATATGACAAGCTGACTGTGTTACTACACGCTCCATAGAGACACATTTAATACCGTTTAATCAAAAATATCAGTTGTATTAAATTTGACATAATAGAAAATCATGTAGTGTTTGGAATTTCCAGTCATCAATTTCTGATTGATAAATAGGCCTGCTAATGTGATTGAGATTATAAGACCAAATAAAAGAGATGTACCATCTGATATTTCAAAGAAATCTTGGGGGTAAGAAATGTGGTCAGTCGACATATTATGTGAAATGGAGTGGCAGTTCAAACACAAAGTAGCTGATGTAACAAATATAGGAAAACTCTGAAGTTAAAGAGACCAATATTCTGGAAAGAGACTTTGCACTACTATTTAATACAATGAAAATATGGCAAAGTAGATTTACAGGACCAAGTCATGCCTCTGTTGCTTACCATGCATTGGATTGTGAAGAATATAGAAAAATATTTTTTTCTATATGTTGGACAGCTGCCTGTTCACTATTTATTTTGCCCATTATAAACTCATGCAAGTAAAAGAAACCTGCTTAATTTTAGTTATTGTTATGTGACAGTAACTTGAGTCTGTAGAAGTACCAAGAGTATTCAATTCCAGGCTGATTTTCAGCACTCCTTGCATATCTCCCTACAGATAAGAAAATGTGGTAGCTGTTTAGGAATAAGTTAAAAGGTGGTGGTGTTCTCCATTTGCTTAAACTGTTATAAACAGTCATATAGGAAGTATATTTGGTAAGTCCAAAATCTTGTTGCTTTGCATACAAAATTTGTATTATACATGTTCACTGTTTAATTTTTACAAATGCGAGTTGATATGAACATGCTCATTATAACTCTTCAGAAAGTTTTAAATTTGATTTCTATGATCTGGTAAGGATAATTAAATGGAACATGAATGGGTTAATTTAATTCAAAAATTAGTTATAAAAAACAAGGGAAAACATTAACGGTGTATTTTGGGACAATATCCATTGTTTTATTCCTCTGTACTCAATTTTCAAACTTATGAATTATGAGCATATTCAGTACCTCAGCTTTCACTGTCAAGATGACATTTGAAATTAAATTAATTTGTAATCCATAAACCATTAATTGCTAATCTTATGTGGGATTTGCTTTTTCTGAAGGAGAAAAGATGCAGAAAAATGTTACATACTTGGCTTATCCTGGAAGCAAACCCAAGCTTACTGCTTAGTAAGTAGACACACTGCCTCTAATTCAGCAGTGAATCTCATTGCTTAATGGATGTATGTGTGTTTTCTGTACATTATGAAAAGCAGTGCTGTCTTCATGCTATTGCATTTGTAAATTTTTTTTCTCTTTGACCCTCTTTATTATGACAATGAATCCAGTATAAGCAATAAGAATTACAAGAATATTCTATTAAAAAGGCAGAATGTTAATGTGCATGCAATGTTGCTAACAGATAAGGATTAAAATGAATTCCAAACTAGTACAATCTTCTAAGAACTGTATATTTCTAAATCAATTTTAAAACATGCTGTTGTATGATTGGTGCCTTAGAAACTAAATTGCATTGTCATAAAGCAACAGAAAATCAACCTCTGTCTAAGGCTTTCTGCTGACCAACTGCATGGATATTGCCTGCAGAGAAGGAGAACATGTCCATTATATTTTGCTACCTTCTCTGCCACAATTTTGCTACTATAATGCATTAGGCAAATATTTTATCTTATTGGTATGTGTAATATGAATGAATATTTATTATTATTTCTATACATTACAATTACCATTTTATAATATTTCCTTGATCCTTGAGTGCTTGTTACTTCAGAATCCTATACAGCTAACACCCCAGGTATTGTGTACATGAATCCTCCATCACCTAACTATAAATATCAAGTGAACTTTACAAATACTTCCCTAAAGGTGATCATCTTCCCTCATTTACTTTATCAACTTCTTCCTTTACCTTGATCACTTTCCTCCACTACATTTCTCTTACTTTCCCTACATAATTTCCAAACTGATTCAAAATTCTTTTCTGGTGATCCCAAAAATCTTTGATGCCGAATTCCTGCATGCAAATTATCCCAATTCTTGTTCCATATTTCCTCTCTTCATTAGTTTCTGTTGTTTCTATACAATCTGATATACAATGTTTTTGTCTACCTTACCACACAGTGGATACAATTCTTTTCAACTTTTACCTCATCTATCATCATTCCTGCTCTTGCCCATGCCATACTCTCCCTACCCGTTTTGTCAAAAATATCAATATATTTTTCCCTGCCCTACTCTTTCTTAAAACTCCTATAATATATCAGAGTACTCTTATCTCTTACGCTACCAAATATTTCCTGTTTCTCTATGTCATCAATCCTTGCTTTCAATTTATTTCATACTCCTTGCCCATTTGTTGATGTAAACTAACTAGCTCTCCCAAACTGATTTGCTTTAATCTACCTACCTAACTTCCTACCTATTTACCCTTTTCTTGTGCCCCCCCCCTCCCCCAAGCAATTTTGAGAATATTTTGTTCTCCAAAAGATTGTATACTTTGCCAATATTTCATAATGCATTTTATTGCTAGACCTTTCTTAGTTCATCAGGGCTACTCCATTGGGCACTGCTCTAGGTAATCAAATATCATTTTACAGACTGCTCTATGAATCTGATCTATACCTTCCTACTCTTTTTCTATTTGCCATATTTCTATCCCGTGCATCATTTTCGATTCAACTGTTGCTGAATATACTTTCTCTAACCATGTTACTCTCATATTTGATATTTTCTTCAAGCATGTTCTTATACTCTTGGTAGCTAGTTTCCCCTTCCCTAGTGCATTTTTCCTTTGCTCTGTCCATTTTCCATTACTGTTTAGCCATACCCGCAAATAGTCAAATTTCCTTACACCTCAATTTCACTCCCCTCTAGCCACCATTTCTCATCTCTGCAAAGTTTGTTCCCTT
The DNA here is from genome assembly GCA_030762175.1 of Metallyticus violacea. NCBI lineage: Eukaryota > Metazoa > Arthropoda > Insecta > Mantodea > Metallyticidae > Metallyticus > Metallyticus violacea. Next base: position 81,141,936 of record CM060830.1, read on the forward strand.
TTTTACATACTATTTTTTATTTATTTATTTTTATCTATCTATGCTCCATTTTTTACAATATTTCTCTGTTGCTTCTATTGCTTTCTTTAAACTCCACTTGTAATTGCAGCTGCTACCAAATCATGTGCAAAAAGCAAACCTGGAATGTCTTTATTATTAATTGATAGACAGTGCCTATTCTCCCTCCCTTTTTCTTTGACTAGCTCATCTATAAACAGATTGAATAGTATACCGAACACTGTATCCTCTACTTACATCCTGCAACTTCATCAACAGAGGGATTATTGCAGCAGGGCATATAATCAGCATATTGTCACTGTGCTAATCATCATCATGCAATTTTCTAGATTAAAGGATGCCACTTCTCTTATCAGGTAGCTCCCCAGTTGTCCTCCAAAACTAGCTAAAAAAAATTGCTAAGCAGGTACCAGGGATCAAACCCAGGATCTCCTGGACAGCAGCCAGCAATACTAACCACTAGACCAAGAAGGCAGTCCTTTATTTTCTTGTTATCCAAATATATAAATAATAATAATAATAAAAAAAGAACAGGAAGAAGGAAGGAAAAAAAAAAACCTGAAAGTTTTCTTGCAGTACTTGATTTGCTACATTACTGCACCCTTAAAACAATCTCATTTGTGGGTACTACATAATGTGAAGTGTGCAAAATGCACTCTTATAACTAACAAAATATCCATTGTGGTATATTTGTTTATAGGCATATCTGCAACAAAAACTTATATGTGAAAGTAATATACCTAGTTGTTATTTAAAATCTTTAACCAAATATGTGGTTTGTTGATGTTAAGAAATAATCCTGTTATAGGTGTCAGCAGGAGAAAATGTTGTCCCTGTGCTTCTTGAATTACATCAGCTGCGACTGCTGGATATATCAGATGAGAAAGATACGCACCCATTTGAGATGTTTCATCCATCACGCACGCGAGTGGCTGACCTTCTCAAGTCTGAAGGCTGCTTAACTCACCTAACTTCTTTAGATATTTCAGGTACATAGTTTGTTAGGAATTTTGAATGATAAATGCTTAGCATTATACCAGAGTTTGACACTTTAAAGCACAAATACCATTCTGAATTACCCTTTAACAATTTAAGAGCTGAGTGCAAAGGTGGTTTATTTTACTGAGATAAGAATGTCATCTGTTTATTACAAATGGGGCTAACTGAAACACTATATTTAGGTCTTGAACAAGCTTTTTAACACTAAATTTAAACCTTTATCTCAAACATTTTAAAGGCAATAGTTATGCTGTCCAGAAGTATGAGAGTTAACCGCTATATTCTGTTTCCTGACCCATTTCTAATATTTCTAAAACTTTTATTTTTATCTAACTTTTCAGCATACTTTCCTTGAAGGCTATGCATTTCTCCCAGTGATGTCCTTGTACAATTTTTGGAAGAAGGGATATCCAACCTTTGCAAATTACTGCCATTTGTTTACAGCCTCCATAATTTAATGAAAATTTTCTCTCTTGAAGGCTTTTTTTCAGTTGTGCGAACAACCTGAAGCCTCAGGAGAATAAGGATGATCCAGCAGTTAAACTCTGCTTTTTTATTGCCATATCAGTACAAGTGTTTGGAAATGGAGCACACCAAGCCTTAACTTTGTGCAATGTTTCTCCTGCATTACATCTCATAATTTTGTAATTATGAGAAGTAATTATTACAGCCCCTGTCTAGAAATAATAAACTTGAATAACATCTGATGCATTCCAAAAAATAGAGTCCTGATTTTATTTTTATTTTGTTTATTTAGTCAGTCCTATTGGTCTAGTGGTAACCATACTTGCCTTGTAAACCCAAGATTGTGGGCTCAATCCCAGCCAGGGTCAATGAATTGTTTCTGGGCATAAAACTCAAATATGGCTTCAATCAACAAAATTTGTTTAATTACGAATACTGTTTAACATCTCAGATCATCAGAGTCCCTTTGAACTCAAGGTATGAAACGGCCTATAAATTTTGCTCAGAAACTTTTTCAGTCTTGGAGTTCTTTTACTTCCTGTAAATCTATGACACGGGACTCATAGCTTTCCTTCTCTTCTGAAGGAAGTCATACTTAAGATATTTATGCCATAAAAAATTCATTGATCCTGCTGGGATTGAACCTGCAATCTTGCTTGGGTCTATGAGACAAGCATGGTTACCTCTAGATCATGAGGATTAACTTCTTGCTGATGGCTGCAACTTGAATTTCTTAGGGATTGGAAACCTGTAATATTTCGTTATATTTTATTTTGATTTCAGGATCATGATGAACCCATGACTAATTCGCAAGTACAAATCTGTCAATTAATAGTTAAATCATTGAGTTGATATTATATTCTTGAGCTTGGCATTTGCTTATTGCAGTATAACTTTAATATGGAAAAGCACATATGCAGAATTTGTTGACAGGCTATCAAATATATGGACATGGCAGAAAAAGTACACAAACTGTGCTTTCTCTCAGTTATAAATATAATGCTTGAAATTCATTTTGTGACTTCTTATGATGTAAAAATTCTAAAATGCAAAAACATTTTTTTCTAAAAAGTATCATCTTGAATTTTGCTTAATTTATACAGAAATGTTGCAAATAAGTATATCTTTGAATTAAAAATGAATGCAGGAATCCACACAGTGAAACTATCATAAATCTTGTTGAATTAAAAGAAAAACTACTAAAATCATGTCAACACATTAAAACTCTCTTTATGTTTCACATTAAAACTTTTTTTATTAAAAAGTAAGTTGGGACTAGTTTCGCGAGTCACTTGCTCACATTGTCAACCAATTGACAGCTGGCGCCAGTTCGCCTGAAAAATCATGCCTCCTAAAAGTGTCAAAATTGTCACTTGAAAATAACAAACCAGGGAACAGAAGGGAGTTACTAATTTACTTTACAATGAAAAAGTTAGAAAAAGTTGCAACATACTTAAGCGATTAGTGAATGTTTTGTGATATTTAGCAAAGCAGGAGCTGAGCTATCATTATGGGGTATGACTAGTCTCAAAATCAGTAAATAGAGGTAATTGCAATAGAGCTTTTTGATTTAATAATTCATAATAACCTCCTTTTAGAGGCTTATTTGAAGGAGTCTACCATTTTTGGAGCACTTCTTTAACCATTCAAAGTGACCATATTGCAGCAGTCAGCACAGTAATTAATGAGAGAATACTAGTAGAAATATAATCACTGGGCTTTGTCAAGCTTTGAAATGGATGAAGCCTCTGACATAATAAATCCTAGGTTTTGACTGTCCTTTGTTTTATAAACAAAAATAATGACATTCAAGAAAGATTGGAGGGATTTACTGACTTGAGTCATGATTGTATTGCTGCAGCTCTGATTGATGTCAAAAGAAAATTCTTCAAGATTACAGGCGTAAAAATAAGTTGCTGCCTAAACATGTGATGGTGGGCTGTTATGACTGGTCAAGTAAAAACAGTTTTGTTCATTGCTACAGACACTCTCTGAACTTACATTTCAGCAGTCTTCTAATATTAAAGAGTGTAGAATTTTTTTCCCAACTATGTCAGGTCTTGCAGAATTTTTTTCTAAATCTACAAAGAGAACAGATACTGTTTTTGTGAAGAAGAAGTTGCCCACTTTAATGCCATTGAAATGGAATTTTTTGTTATGGCTTATGAACTGTGTTAAGAAATACAGAAATGTGCTAATGGAATTGTTTGAACATGTATCAGATGAGTGGAACAATAACACAGTTTTGAAAGCTCTAAGAATTTTTGACCTTCCTAAGTAAATACAATACATGATTTCAAGTGACAATGTTTTCTAAGATTTCTTCATTTTCTGATGTTGTCTTCCACATTTTGCAAAGGCTTTTGATTTAGACTTTGTTGCGTGAAAAATTGAGCTAACTCACTAGAAATATTCAGGGAACAAGAGATGGACTTTAAAAACATTCATGATGTTCATCAAATGGACATAGTTTGTTCATTTAAGTGTGATATATATATTTGTCTCTGGAATTTAGAGATAAAACGTTTCAGACTTAATGCAATTTATGTAAGATAATATAATGTATCTGGGTATGCCTGAAGTTTTTAAACTTGTTAGGTTAATTGTAATGATACCAACTGCAACACACTTGGCAGAGTGCTCATTTTCTGTGCTCAAATTGAGATATGCTATAGAAACACAAGGACAAGAAAGACTGTCATCACTTACTCTTATGTCTATTGAGAAAGTGTTGCTTGTCAAAGTGAAAAGTAAATCTTATTTTTATAACTTGTCATTGGAAAGTTTGTGACAAAAAACTGCAGGATAGAGTTTGTTTTTAAATAGGCTAGATTGTTCCTCAATTGATATTTATTATATTTTTTATAAGTGCAGTAATTAATAAGATAAATAACAAGTACCTAGAATATTTTAATAATTGTTTTTTTAATCCTGAAAAAATTTATAGCTTCCTCTAAAGTAAATTATGTTAACAGCATGTCTGACTTTGAAGACCTGGATTTGCCACTGCTCTATATATCAAATATAGGGTCTGACAGAAACAATAAGTAAGTTTTCAAGTGAAAAATATTTTAATTTCTAACATTTATTTGTATTTATATTATATTAGTTTAAAGTACAGTTCTTAGAGATTGGAGAACCCTTTCCATTTTTTGAATATAATGTCCTTTAGATGTCCACAACCATTTTAAATGCACTGCTGTATATGGTATTGGAAGTAGCTCATAATTTTTCGGCTTTATCCTGCTTATCTACTCTGCGATTTGATTTCTTAATTGTTTGCAGATCTGGTCTCGAATACTTCTTGTTTAAGATAGCCCCACAAGAAATAATCTGATGCTGTCAGGTCTGGAGAACAAGGTGGCCATGTCATGTCTCCGAATTGGGAAATTAGATGTCCTGGAAACAGATTCCATGCTGTTAATAATATATGCAGTTGCCCAATATTGCTGGAACCCCAGATCATCAATATCTTAAATTTCAGGCACAAGAAAAGTTTGAATCCTGTTTCTGTAGCACATACAATATCCCATACATGTTTCTCCATCTTCATTCTCAAAGAAATATGGCCCAATTATTTTGGTGGCGATTATGGGGCACCAAACAGTCGCCTTTGGATCATGAAGTGGATGCTGATGGAATTCTTAGGGATTGTTGAGTGTTCAATAGTGCATTTCTGCTTAATCATAGTTCCACTGCTTTGCCATTCATCACAAGATTGTTTACCAATGGTGTGCACTGTCTTATTGTGATCCGAGAAATGTTGCACAACTTGAATTTTGTAAGTTTGAAATTTCAAGTCTTCATATAAGATTTGCCTTTGGCTTTGATCCAGTATGTGTAAAACAATGGCATGCTTCCTTGCCGACCAGCATGGACTCCATTGCACTGCTGCCTGTACTTGCCCAATGTTTTGTTCTGGGTGTTCAGAAAGTGATTCCAGGTTATGATTTGTTTGTCACACTACTTTTTTCCTTCCATTGTTGCACCCAACAATGAATAGCGTTCTTAGAAGGTGCATCGTGTGAATTCACTTCCCATTGAAATCCTCTTTGGGTTTCTGTGATAGAACTGGCTCTAATGTACCAAGTTATGTCACAAACATGCTCCCTTACTGTCCTGCACTCCATGACTAACTAACACATCAAAGAGAACTGGTGAACTCATTTCCAAGTTTGACTTTACAGTCCTGCCACATGTTTACAAAAAAAAAAAATAACCAGATTCAAAATAGCTTAAAATTAACACCCAGTTGTTGTGTCTGTTGCACCTTGTACATTTCCATCAATTCATTCCATGTATAATATTCCATTTCATTGTACTGTACATGCAAAAGAATGATAATGAACACAAGAGGTCAACGACTTGGTAAACATATGATATGGAGTGCAGGGAGTAAACACTTGGTGGTAGCAATGATGCAGATAAGGACATTCTCAGACCAATTTACTTTGAGTCTCAGAACAGAGATGAGGTACACACAACCTCTTACATCAAAATAACATGCAGCAGTGACAACAGTGGAATAGCTGTATGAGCATACCAGTCTAAAATGATTACACTTGGGCATACAGCTTACAGTTCACCTTCTTAAGATGTAACCACTTGTAGCATCCAACTTCCTTTCAACCCCATCAATTACTAGTGACTTTCATAATTATGCACTGAATCAAAGCTTCACAGCCCAGACTCCTTAACAAAAGGGTTTTAAAAACATGTTATCTATCAGATCACAAAATTTATTGATTTATTTTAGAAACAGTTTGTATAACATTTTAAAAAAATTGAGTCGAAATTGTAACATACACACCACTAAAATTCAATAGAATGGAAGACTAGTATCAGGAGCCATTGCTCCTATCATCAGTTCCTGGTCGACTGCCAGTCTCGTTTGTGGTAGGTCGATTCATCTCTGGTGGAGGTTTAATGAACTTTTGTATTAGTACATCACTTGGCGGGATTTCGAAATTAAATACTTTCTCTTTATTCTTCCAAATATAGATGTTTTCCCAGACTGTAAGTTTAGTTTTTCCGTTAATATTTTTAAGTAATTTGGGGTTTTTATTAATGTTATGTTGTTCTTTCCAAAAGTGCCAAGCTACCGCCGATTTTTCTTCTTGTTTTTGGTTTATATTCCTAATGTGTTCTCTAGCTCTTGTTTTTATGTTTCTTTTGGTCTTTCCAACATAAATTTTTTCACAATCATTACAGTTCATCTGATATATTCCTGATTTATGTTCTTCTTGTAGATTATCTTCTTTTTGTCTTGAGTTAAGGTTATTTTTAATGGAATAATTATTTTTTGGAGTCAAAACAATGTTGTATCTTTTAAAAATCTTTTGAAATTTATGAAAGGCTAATGGGTGGTATGTGAATTTTTTGTATGTTCTGTTTTTCTCTTTGATGGGAGTAAGTTAGTGGTGTCTCTGATTTTCTTTTTATTCTTTGCTCTGTCTATTTTCTTGTGCACAACTTCTTGTTTGAAGCCATTTTCTATAGCTATATCCATTATATTATTCATTTCCAGTTCATATTCCTCTTTGTTCATTGGAACATTAACCAGTCTGAATGCAAGACTATTTAAAACTGCATGTTTGTGGGGAACTGGATTAAAACTGTTATATTTAATGTAATTATCCGTGTGTGTAGGTTTTCTGTATACGCCAAAGTTTAGGTGATTTTCTTTTTTAATTATCTTAATATCCAAGAAAGGTACTTTTAAGATAATTAAAAAAGAAAATCACCTAAACTTTGGCGTATACAGAAAACCTACACACACGGATAATTACATTAAATATAACAGTTTTAATCCAGTTCCCCACAAACATGCAGTTTTAAATAGTCTTGCATACAGACTGGTTAATGTTCCAATGAACAAAGAGGAATATGAACTGGAAATGAATAATATAATGGATATAGCTATAGAAAATGGCTTCAAACAAGAAGTTGTGCACAAGAAAATAGACAGAGCAAAGAATAAAAAGAAAATCAGAGATACCACTAACTTACTCCCATCAAAGAGAAAAACAGAACATACAAAAAATTCACATACCACCCATCAGCCTTTCATAAATTTCAAAAGATTTTTAAAAGATACAACATTGTTTTGACTCCAAAAAATAATTATTCCATTAAAAATAACCTTAACTCAAGACAAAAAGAAGATAATCTACAAGAAGAACATAAATCAGGAATATATCAGATGAACTGTAATGATTGTGAAAAAATTTATGTTGGAAAGACCAAAAGAAACATAAAAACAAGAGCTAGAGAACACATTAGGAATATAAACCAAAAACAAGAAGAAAAATCGGCGGTAGCTTGGCACTTTTGGAAAGAACAACATAACATTAATAAAAACCCCAAATTACTTAAAAATATTAACGGAAAAACTGAACTTACAGTCTGGGAAAACATCTATATTTGGAAGAATAAAGAGAAAGTTTTTAATTTCGAAATTCCGCCAAGTGATGTACTAATACAAAATTTCATTAAACCTCCACCAGAGATGAATCGACCTACCACAAACGAGACCGGCAGTCGACCAGGAACTGATGATAGGAGTGATGGCTCCCGAAACTAGTCTTCCATTCTATTGAATTTTAGTGGTGTGTATGTTACAATTTCGACTCAATTTTTTTTAAAATGTTAATATTTGACACCACTGTTACAAAAGTTCACTATATTTTATACAGTTTGTATAAACGTAAAAGATAGTTGTAGAATGTACATGTCATTGTAGATTTTATGGAATTTAAAATTAATTTTTCAAGAGGCCATCCCTTCCTCAAAGGAAACTAAGTGAATAATATCTTATTTCATTAACATGCCATAAAGCTTTATGTACAGAATAAATGGACTCAACAGAGCAAAAATGATATGAGGTGAAAGCAAATGTGGCAGAAAATAAGATTAGGATAGTAATCAGGTAGCAAAAGCATTGATCATATGGATATTAATGAAGAACAACGGTGGTCAAATGTAATAAAAAATATAATTATTCATTCTGTAGGCAAATTGTGTAACTTCTGCAAGATGTAAAAGACAACTTCCCACCATCTGAATGGAGAATGCTGCTTAGCAGGTGACATTTTTTCCAAATGTAACAAAGTTGTTGCTCACTCACATGCGCTTTGTCCCATAAAGTTCAGCACTGGCTATGCCCCTGATAGACAAGTTCGTTCATTACCCCATAGAAAAAACCAACAGATTTAAATCTTGGAAACTTGCATGCCAGAGGAAAAATTCTTCAGCTGCCTACTAGCTGCATAGTTGGAGTGCAGAGGTCCTCCTGATTAGAGTATGTTTCTCCTTACAGCAAGAGGGATATTTTCCAAGAATTTAGAATAATATCCTGAAGAAATACTTCATTCTTAACACTTTAATTTCCCTGGAAGTATGTGTCATCCCACTATTCCGGTACTGAGAATTCTAACTCATAAATTTATATTCCACCATATATTGCACCTCCTTTCATGTAAGCTCCATGTGTAATCGTTATGGAAGTTTAAGATTGTCACAAGTGAAGATGTTTTATCAATCAGCATGATATGATCTAGAAACTGTGATTCCAACTGCAGTATTGCTGTTAAATACTGAAAAAAGTCCAAGCATATAGAGAAATCAATGGCATAGATATGATGTAGGGAACTGTCTGATAACAGTATAAATCATATGTCTAACACAAGACATAATGCCCCAAGCATAATGCAGTAACATATGTACTTTCTTCACCGACCCACTGCACCATCTCCTCAAGCTGCAGAATGCATTCTTCTGTGCTAATAGAAATAACTGAGAACATCTAACCTATTACCTCATTTATTCATCCAAACTTCAGAACACCTTTGGGTGGTATATTGTTCAGCAGCTCATGAATGGCTGCTTTGATGTTGCCTAGTATGCTCCCAAAACAAGGTGCATGTCACATCCATGCTTGCATATAAATTGAAAAAGCACACTGGCCACCAACTACTTTTATATGAGCTCTCTGTTGTACAGGGCAAAGGATGTAAAAAGTTCAGACTGTCAATGTATGGAGCTTGATTATGGTAGGCTCCGGAAATTGTTACAGTTACATTTAGAAGCTACATGATGGATAGCTAGAAGAGGGAAATAGAGCAATTATGAAAATCCAGATGCTCTAGGCTGTTTAAACATTGAAATTTTAAATGTTCCATTTGACTAAAGTGAACAGCTTTAAGATAAAATGTAACTCTCTCTAATCTTGATGCAGGCTTTTGTATCCTGGTGAATTTGCTCAGTTGATTCCAGTAACCCTGTATTATTTAATAATTTGTTGTGGAATCAGTTCTGCTGTGAATAAGGTTGGCACACCTGTTAAGAGTATGTGACAACTAATCACCATATAACTGTATGTTTAAAACCTGCCTACCATCTCCTCCACTACTAACAACAGTGACTGGGATTGCTGAGGCAGGAACCCATAAATGGGAACTATGTGATCTGAATCTCACCAGAATCATCTTTACTGACAGAGAGGATTTCCTCATCCTCATCAATGGCAAAAGCTAGAGTGATATCCTAACTTATGCCTGGAACATTTCTTAAAGTTCCTTTTTCAGTTTATCATTTCATGTGATATATAAATCAATGGCCACAGCCTATGATTCCAAAGTTGTAAAAATTGGTAGTAAATACTATTCAAAGAAAGAAAAACTTTTACACCACCACCACCACCACCATCACCACCACCACCACCACCACCACCACCACCACCACCACCACCACCACCACCACCACCAATAAAAGTAATATTTTGAATTATTTCCGTCATTTGCTCTTTTTCATAGTTTCATTTCATTTTCAGGCAAAGACGAGATAAATGCAAGAGATTTGCAGCATTTCCTAAGGGAACATCAGGCACTTCGCTTCCTTGGTCTTATTCATTCAGATGCCTGTCTAGAGGATATACTTATTAATCCACAGCATCCGGACTACAAACCAGATCTGGTGGTTAGTAATACCAAAATAGTATTTTCTTAATTGTGTTGACAGTGGTTATGTAGAATCAGAAAACCCTTGAAGTTCTGTACTTCACAAAGCATGAAATGGAAATTTTAATAGAGTGAATTGAAAGTAATAATCACTAGGCTCATATTGTAAGGAAAATAAATGTTTCATTTTCACTGCAAAAGAAACTAGTAAGCAAGTAGAGAATGTGGGATGTAATAAATTTAAATTTTATATCACATCATACAAAAATTTGGTTTTAATGATATAATTTTTTACTAATTATCATGGGAATATAAGGAACACACACAAAAACTGATGGCTCTTTGTAGGTTATGGTTTTAACAATGTTGTTTCCATTTATAAAATTTAAACATCCCTGCTATGAAGGTTTTGGTTTGCAACTGTAAACCTGTCCCTTAATATGTTCATGTCATTATATTTATTGGGATTATTTCGTTCCTGATTCTTGCTAGAGTTTCATATCTTGTGGCTGACTCAGCAGTCAGACATTCTTAACAGTAACGTTTGTATGATAATATAATCTGGTGTCCTAAATGCCTAGTGAGTGCATGCTATTTTACTAGAATTAGGTTTTGTTTTGCATGAGAATATTGCTGAATTCCATTTATATTCAGAAAACAGCATCACCTGTGTGGAGATCACTTAGTTATACTTAATTTCTGGTGTTATGAGATGGTGGTTTTCACTGTTAACACTATTTTATAGCATTTAAACAATGCCCAAAGTAAAAGGAATGATAAATAATGGTTAGCAGCAGTATGTTCACAGAATTTAAGGATTTTTTTTTGGTTAAGATTGTTTTGTCTAATACTGCTAACTTATGGGAATGCTATGATGACTGAACATTGGTTTCAAGTTACACAACACCTAGCTGGCAATAAACATATGCGTAAAGGGAAACTAGCCTTGCTACAATACAGTATTATGCAAATATTTTAATGGTTTTACTGCTGTCATTAGTTAAGTGAACAGAAATAATGAGTTATAATTGTTTAGGAAATATTAAATGATACAGTGTTAAAATAATATGACTTATATTTCTGCTAACTTGGGTGCAATTGGAAAACTTGAAATGGGAGGGCACCTTCTATCAAAAATAGTTTAGCATTTTCATAGTAATATTTGAGAAAAAGCGTAATAGTCTCAGTGGATCTACAGCACAAGAGTAAAAAACATAGTAAGTTTCATACCATATAAAATTTCAAATGTATTAGATGGCCAGCAAGAAAAGAATATTGATGTGCATGCAAGTGATATAACAAGCTATCACTTACCAGACTGACTTCTTGTGATATGAAGCATTTATTTTTCTACTTTAAGTCAATGTTCTCTGATCATTGCCAGTCATTTCAGATGGATAACTTAATAATGCCTCTCATTGGTGTTGCAGTTCTTCAGCAGTTGGGAAAGGATAGCATAAATTATATTGGTGATTACTTCATGCTATTACTATTTGCATATAAAATAATTAAAATATAATTACTTGTTTTCACACTTTTCAAGTATTTTAGCATATAAAAATAACTGTATTCCAGATTTTTCACAATTTCTTCATAGTTGCATAAAATAAAACTCATTTTTCAAAATTACCAGTATCACTATTTGTAAGGTTACTAAATTGTCCAGGTTAAGGAAACAGCTATCAAGACAATTATTTTTTAATTGTTTAATATATTTATTCATTCATTGCTAAGTAATGTACAATTAATATGTATTGGTTTTACTCCAGGCTCTGTTCCAAGCCATATAGACTACAAAAAATAATGAAAATAGATTTATGGAGTTTCACCGTTTTTTTTTCCCCTTCTTTTTTTCCAGAGATAGCTTTGTCTTCAACCTACCAAAAGGCAATGCCTCCATCCTCAGCTACCTAGGTCCATAAGTTTCTGGCCTTGCTGATAAGGATTATCACCTTCACAAAAGCCTTATCTGGTGTCATACCTTATCTGTTAAGTAAATAATTGCAGCTGTAACTTCTGCTCTGGCATGTTCAGTTGTTCAGATATAGTTGCATAAAGAAAGATATGTGTAGAAAATTGTGACATGTTCAAAATGGAGTATCAAGCTGTTAAGTTCTCAACAAAAGAAGCACTTAACTCCAAATGAAATCAAGCAGCGCTTAGACAGTGTATATGGGGAAGCATCCCCCTCATATTCTACTGTAAAAGAATGGGCCAAACTTTTTTGAATGGGTCAATAAACCAATGAAGAGGAAGAGGGTGAAGGTCGGCCCTTGGAGGTGCTCACTCCTGAAAATATCGCTCTTGTGGAAGGAGAAATTATGGAAGACCATTGGCTCAAAGTTACAGAAATAGCAGCAAGGTTGGGCCTTTCTAAAACAACAGTCCGAATTATTCATGAACATTTAAATATGAATAAGGAAAGTTCAAGATGGGTGCCTAGACTTCTTTCCTCAGTTCAAAAGCAGCAACAGTTCATCTGTTGTCAGGCATTTTTGGGGCTCTGCCATGGTAACAAGAAAGAAGTTCTGCAAACCATTGTTACAGTAAATGAAACTCTACTATGATCCCTTGTAGTAAAGAAAATCAATGAAGTGGTGTAAACCTGGTCACCAGCTCTAAAGGCCAAGGTCACTCAGTCAACCAAAAAGATCATGGCCACAATTTTGGGACTGTAAAGGAATACTCTTCATTGACTTCAAGGAGAGGAGCAACACAGTAAATGGGGAGTACTATGCTGGCCTACTGCACAGACAATGTGCTCCCATCAAAGAGAAAAGGCAAGGAAAGCTGAGTGGTGGTGTGCTCCTTCTTCACAATGCACCTGTGTACACAGCTGTTGTTGCAAAGCTGTGAAGAAATGTGACTTCAAGGATATCAACCATCCACCCTACAGCCCAGATCTAGCTCCCAGTGACTATTTCCTCTTCTCAAAGCTCAAGAAGGACCTTTGAGGAAGGAAATTTAAGTGTGACAAATAAGTGATGAATGCTGTTTATGCCCATTTTACGGACAAGATTTCTGACTATTTTGGGGGGGGGGGGTTGAAATGTTAATTCAAAGATGTAAGAGGTATATTCCAGTAACTTTATTGAAAAGTGAAATATATTTTTTGTCTTTATTATATCTAGAAAATGGTTATGCCAGAAATTTATGGACCTACCCTCATAAGTGGCATTTCTCTTTGGTAAAAAGAAGGCAAAGATCTCTCCATATTCTCTCTCAAAAATAAAGTATGACAATGCATACTTAAATTAAGAGACTCTTCTTCCCCAATACCAGAATTTATGAGTCCATATCTCTACAAAATGACTACCGAATGCACATTTCTCACTCTTAGACCTGTCTTTGCTACTCTTCTTTTCACCAACCACATCTATTTTCTTTTTATTTTAAACAGAAACTCTTCTAATCCATTGTATGACTGAGCCGAACTACATACTCTTATTGCTCCATATACTTGTTTATAATATGTAGTTTCAGAAAACCCTTTGTTAGCATCATCAAATACCAAATTTTAGTCAACAGGTAGCTGATGATGCAAACAAAGAGTTCATGAAACTACATATTATAAATAAGTAAGTTGAGCAATAAGAGCATGTAGTTTGATTCAATCATACAATGATCTTAAAATATGATTGTATTCTCTTTCTTTGTACAAATATGACATATATTCTGATCAACTTTAATAGACCTGTAATTTCCAGGTTGCTTGATGTAAATCAAGCTAATTCAGCCAATTCATGTTTTATTATATTTTTCCACTCTTCATTAGCTTTTAGCTGTTTCTATCTTTCTCTTTCAATAACAGCAATAATTTTGTCTTGAACTTGGACTTCTTTACCTGCAAATACCTCCTTCTAAGACATCTTAATGTTTATTGTTACTTGACTGTGCTCACAAGAGCTTTTTTTAAATCAAAACTCTTTGGTATTCACCATATAACATAGTGAAATTTATCACATATTCCAAGATATTGAAATACATCTACATTTTATGTGACTGGTTTCTGGAAGCAGGATATATGAGACACATCTTTTTTCTGTTTAATGGTTGCTTCTCAAGTAATTTTTTATTCAAATTGTCGTCACACTTCTCTTTTAAGAGGATACTATCAACCATCAATCAGGATACAGTAGCTAAATTCTCCCTGTATAAATTAATAACTGCTCCCTCTGATGCTTCTACACCATCACTTTGAAATAACCAACAATTTCTCACCAACAGTGCTATGTTAATGAACCCTTAACAGTTTATACAGTGTATATGCCACATGTGCCCCCCCCACCCAGTTGTTTGTGCAGTAATAAAAAGAAAGCAAACAAATAGAACTAATAAACCCTAACCTAATTGTAAACCTATACTTTGGCTCAATGCCAGAAAAAATTATTTTATTTAACATTGCATTCAAAATACAAGATAAATGGGATTTTTGTTCTTAAATAGTAGAGGGTGCAAAATTTATGGAAATTTGATACTTTTTTAAGACCATTATGTTTGGTTTTAATGGCAACACAGAGGCTTTTATAAACATTGTGCAAAAACACCAGATATTGAGTTCTAAAACTTTTCATTATGTGCTAGTTTATGTAAATGCAAAATATAAAGGTATATTTTGTAACAATATTACTAATTACCTGTTAATAATATGTAATAATGATATACATTTCATATAGCACTATATTCACATATATTGCAGATGCTAAAGTTACCATGCCTTGGAATTATATGAGAATATGAGATGCAATATTACAGATTATGCTAAAGAGACACTAGAAACTTATTTAAGTGACACTTGATTTAAGAACCTATAGAGGTGCATCTGAACACTATGGCATACTTTGAAGTACAATAAAAATAAAGGAGAAGTTCAGGTAAAATCATGGCTATTCTACTGTATTCATCAAGGCAGAAGACACCATTTGAATTTCACATAAATAAGTTAGTTGAATTTGGATTTCTTGTAACTGACCTTGACCTCAATACACAAAAAACACTATCTTGACAAGCAGAGCTACACAATAAGAATGTGTAATAATAACATACCATGGCCAGATTGGGCTACTTCTTTCTGAAAGCATTATCAAAAATTTACAATGTGATCAGCTAGGAACATCAAAAGAGCACTATAGATAAGAAGTTGATAATGAATATTTTGACAACTTAGAAATTGCCTTATGGAACCTATTATGGAGTCTACAAAATCGTGTATTTTGGTAATGAAAAAGGAAAATTGTTACCGCCTTATAAGCCAGAAACCATGTGGTTCAAATTGCCTGGAGGAGGGCCTCAGGGCTGCTTCTACATAGGTGATTGGTTTAATATGTTGTGCTTTGAAGATTGATTCTGCACATCTCCTTCCATGATTATAGAAACAGTCAGGAATCAAGGTTGTTATATGGAACTATTTAAGCTCCAACATAAACCTACAGGCATTTGCAGAAAATGATATAAGATTCATGTATCTTCTCCCCAAACTCTACTCTGTTTACTCAACCCTTAGGTGTTGCCTATTATGGTCCAATGAAATGAAATAGTGGCAGAGAATTTTGAATGGAAAGAAAAAACAAAGCAGTGACAAACTTGCCCTAGGATAAGTTTCCCCATCTCCTGAAACAGCATGCTGATTTACTTAAATGTAAATTTGAACTTGAACAGTGAAGCCAATCATATTAATTGATATCATAGTATGATTCAGTTGAACTACACACTCTTAAAGCTTCACTTACTTTTCATAAATGTATGGAACCGGTTTCGAGAACATTTAGTTCCCATCTTAGTCAGGCTAAAGTTCAACTGTCGGATCATTCGTTGAACTGTGGGAATGTATATTCTGCTCTGGTGGCGGTGTGATAAACTTGTAGTTTATGTTTTCATTCCCGACAATGTCGAAGTTCATTATGCTGTCTTTGTATTTGTTGATGTAGATTTTCTCCCATGTTGCTAATTCCGTAGATCCTTGTACTGATTTTTATAGTTTTGCTTTATTTATTATGTCATGATTTTGTGTCCAAAATGATATGCTACAGCTGATTTCTCTATTTGCTTATACTTTATGTTCCTGAAATGTTTCTTTAACCATGTGCCTATATTTCTCTTTGTTTTTCCAATGTAGATTTTTTCACATTCTGCACAGTTTATTTTGTAAATACCTGATTTTTCTTCTTGTGGAATCCTGTCATTAACATTATCTATCAGTAAATTTTTAACATTAAATCTATTAATCGGTGCCAACCTGATATTAAAATCTTTAAGAATATTCCGAAATTTTTTTATGGCCGATGGATGATATGTGAATTTTTTAAAAATTAGTTTATCTTTTGTTGCTGATAGTGTTGTGGTTTCTTTGATATGTTTTTGTCTATTGAATTTCTGCACCTTTTTATGTACTAGTTCTTTTTTAAAACCATTTTTAACTGCTGTTTCTTCTATTTGTTTGTATTCTTTAAACTATTCTTATTTGCTAATTTGTAGGTTAACTAGCCGGTGTGTTAAACTGTTAATTACTGCATGTTTGTGCGCTATGGGGTCAAAACTGTCAGCTTTGATGTGATTATCTGCATGTGTATTCTTTCTGTATATTCCAAATTTAAGTTTTTCTTGGCATTTCATTATTTTAATATCCAAGAATGGCAGCATGTTATCTGTTTCTATTTCGTATGTAAATGGGATGTTTTTATCTTGAATATTTAGAAGTTTTAAGGCATCATCAATGAGTTTTTTGTTAACTATGGCAAATATATCATCCACATATCTGTACCATACCTTAAATATGTATGGAAACGTTGTGTTGATGTGTGTTTCAAATCTACTCATGAAGAGGTTAGCTAGAAATGGAGATAAGGGACTGCCCATTGTAAGTCCTGCTTGTTGTTTATAAAATTTTCCTTTAAAAGTAAAAAAGGCTTGGTTTATTGCAAATTTCTGTGAGTTTGATGTATTCTTTTATGTGTATATCATTAATCCCACTTGTTTTTAGCCAAGCATGTAGATAAATCAGGAGTTTTTCTTTTGGTATGCTTGGAAACAGAGATTCTACATCGAAAGATATAAAGATATAAGATATAAAGTTCCATACATTTATGAAAAGTAAGTGAAGCTTTAAGAGTGTGTAGTTCAACTGAATCATACTATGATATCAATTAAGCGTGCTGATTGTTTGTACACTGAAAAAAAAGACAGATCAAAATTAAAAGAAAAAACAGGGATAATTCCTCTGGACTGGACTGGACAGGACAGGACAGGACAGGACAGGACATAAGTACTTACCACAAACAGGAGCAAGCAGTAAAATAACTCTTGGAGAAGCTTCTGAAGAGAGAAAATGATTTGACAAAGGCTCCCAGAAACAAACATAGGTATCCCTAAAACGAGTTGAAAGAAAATGACCTCATGATCATTGAGTATGAAGGTGGGCACTATCCTGGTTTATTAACAAAAATGCCCAATGGAAAAGAGCCAGGTTCAAAGTGAACTGCATGACCAGGTCCAAAAAGTCATGGAGTGGCCCGAGAAAAAGGATCTGATGGTATATGAAATGGCTGAGATTAAGAGAAAAATGAATTCTCCCAAGCTGAATAAAAAAGATACTTTGATGTTCGAGAGATGTCCAATTATGAGTTCTAATAAAGTTTACATAATTTCATCAGTGAAATAAATGTTTTGGAGAGAAATGACTCTTGTGGTACCTATGTGTTTATTTAGGTTCAAATGTTGTTAAATATGATATGATATCAGTAATTGAAATATTTTTTCTATAATTTGTAGTGTCATTTTATAAAAGTAACCCATATAAGGGGCTAACAGCATCAGAAACATGCATACTTTCAATGGAAATGAATGAATAGGACAAACTGACCCTGACAAGGGTTTACATTTGCCTAAAATTTTAAAAAATCATAGATTTTAAAAAAATGATCACAGAAGTTTAAATAAATACATCGCATGGTTTAAGATGTATACAGATGTATGCAAAAATAATTTGAAAACCGCATCATTACTTGCTTTTCTACCACTGTGTAGATTATAGGTAAAGAGTGGAAAAATGCACCAAAGCAATGTTTATATCATTTATGTACATAAAAACAAATGACATCACCTCCCCCAAAGTTATATTAAGTTCCATAATATGTTCATGAGTTTAATGCCCACCTCCAGCAAGCAAGCAAGGTCGGTCCTGGTGGTGTAGTGGTTACCATACTTGCCTCCTACACCCAAGAACGCGGGTTCGAACCCAGCCAGGACTGAAGGATTTTTTCGGGCGTAAAAATCCTAAGTATGGCTTCCTTCGGAAGGGAAGTAAAGCCGTAGGTCCTGTGTCGTACATTTACGGCACGATAAAGAACCTCAAGCCTGAAAGAGAGGCCTCTGAGCAAAATTTGTCGGTCATTTCATGCCCTGAGTTGAATGGGACGCTGATGACCTGAGATGTTAAAGAGCGTCCATAAATAAATCAATCAAAAAAAAAAAAACCTCCAGCAAGAAGCTGATGCCAGCAACACCCATTCTGGTTGGCCCTGTAGCACAAAATAATTAACTGGTTGCTTCTAATCACTGATACTAATTACTGTATTGTGCTAACAAAAAATGTATCATTGACAGATGTCAATGTCCTATGTGGCCCATCTCTGAAGAAAATTGTAGAGACTAACTCTCAGCTGATTTTTGACAGCTACTGCAGCAATGCATGCCGCCTGATGAATAAATACTGGAGGTAATGGTACAGAACTATCCTTAAGCCGTACAGCTGATTCCTAGACAATGAACGCCAAAGGACATACAGCTGTGTTCTCCAGGCAGGGGAGGGGAGATGGGGGGGGTCAGTGGATGCTCTTGACACATACAGCTAGAGGTGATGTCCAAAATAAAAATAATGAACAAAACAGTGAAGTTTATTTAACCTAATTCATGGAAAACTGCCAACATGAAAATACTGTTTTAAATTTTTACTTAAATGTAAAATTGGAACTTAACGCAGTGAAGCCAATCATATTAATGGATATCATTGTATGATTAGTTGAACTACACACTCTTAAAGCTTCACTTACTTTTCATAAATGTATGGAACCGGTTTTGAGAACATTTATGAAAAGTAAGTGAAGCTTTAAGAGTGTGTAGTTCAACTAATCATACAATGATATCCATTAACTGTTTTAAATGTTTTACAAAGTTCTCACTTATCAGCAAACAGTGGTGCATTTATTTTTTATTGTTGGTGCAACTCTTGATAGCTTGGGTGTTTGTAAAGTATTGATTGTTTGGAAGCCTTAAAGAAATCTTTCACATCATGCTGGCAGTACAGCTTGTAGTTCTATTTGTACACTATGGAACTATGTGTTATAACTGAAGTGGTATCTGTCAGAACATATTGCTTTGCAGGTTACAGGTATAGCAACAGAACAACAGATACTGGAAGCCTTGCGACGGTACATTCAACGCCCATTATATGTCCAGAAGTGTCTCTACAACCTTTTCCGCCTCACACCAAACTTTGGGGATGCGAGAGTAGATGTGATAGAGGTGAGTAGTTTAGTTTTGATATATTTCATATCCACAACAGATTCACAGCAAGTTGCATGGGCAAGAGAGGTATATTTTAAAATGCCAATGACATCTCATATGCCATCAGAATTTGCATTGTTGTACTCCAGTGCCAAAAGAAACTAAAATTTATTATTTTGAAATTCAAGTGAAACTTCCTGGCTCTGTGCATGTGCGCTTGTGTGTGCATGCATGTTTTTATTATTTTTGTAAAGAAACCTTTATTTACTGCACGTTCCATTACAAAGGTAATAATATTGCATGCATGGTTTACATATTGATATACAGTTTCAATTGTGTAATAGATATTACAGTTTAACTATGTTTTATATTGTTCGTTGTAATAATGTTTTTATACTTACTGATCACTAGATTATGTTTTATATAAGGACTTTATTATGATAATTAAAGGAAAGGGTCTGAGATAAATAATTATGCTAACCTGGAAATTCAAATGGTTATAAATGGGTCATGTAAAATAAAATCACCAATTTCATGACTAGAAATTGAAATTAATAGCAAATAAAATGAATGGGACAAAAAAGTTGATTAAGGAATCATCTACTCAGTAACAAGAAAGTAACAAGAAATGATGCAAACAGAAAGCATGACAGAAATATTCTGGCCTTATAATATAATAGATAACAGATTAATTTCAACAAACATACTGTGGATATTATTCAGAAATGTCCCAAACTAATTCATACATTAGCTAAATCAGCTATAATCAATTGGGGATTCAACCATGAGACATTTAGAGTCACATATAAAGTGCCATACTACCTCTTATCTCATACATAGCACTGATATGGGTGGATACATTGAACTGTCTGTATAAAAAAGCAAACAGTGAATACACTCATTGTAATAGATATTGCAAAGATAGCAAGTTTGTTTCAAGATAAAAAAAGATCAACACCAAGAGCTTACTACAGTCTCAGCACTTCATTATAGTTAATGGAAGCATCCTGCAGACATAGCTGAAATCATAGGAAGACAAGAAAACACAGAATACACACTGAATCTATACAGATGGGAGCAAAGGAGACTTTGGAGCAGGCTTGGGAATAGCCTTACACAAGAATAAAGACTCCTCACCAATGCAATGAATGTTTGTGTTCACTTGCATGCATGCAGGCTTCCATAGTACAACTTGCAGTCTTTGCAGGTCCATCAGAGTTGCTAGTGATGAAGATTTGCAGGACATTAACTAACTCCTTAATTTTTTATTATAGTAATGTATACACAAAGGGAGCCAAAACTTGCACCTAATGCACATTATACAATCACACTTTCATACTTGCTACAGTAAATGTTGGAAATGACTGTCACATACATCTAGGCACTCGTTGATATGCTTCCTTTTATTTACAAAGATCCTTGATAGTTCTGATGCTTCAATGTTCCTAATATATGTTATGAAGCTTCCTTTAGTTGAACTAGAGAGTTTTTGTAAACATTCTTTTTCATAAATATTGTACTTAGAAGCTGTTGATAATGGAGTGGCAATATAACCTAAACTTAGGTATTCATTTTTTACACTAAACTCCATTCACTTACACAAAAGTAAGACGTGTTTCGGGAGAATCTCTCCCATCTTCAGTTGCTCACTGAACCGCCGTTACTCGAAACTATGGCTGGACAAATGGATGTTCCTATAGTGGCTTCTCTTGGTTGAAGTAGGAAGTTGCTGAGCTCATCCATAGGAGGAAACTGGAAATTCATTAGGTTTTCTCTATTTTTTAATATGAAAAAATTTTCCCAAGTGGATAGCTCCAATGGGTTGTGAAGATGTTTCAGCAGTTTAATTCCCAGTTTTATTTCATGAAATAACCAACAGAGGCCACCACAGGAACATCCATTTGTCCAGCCATAGTTTCGAGTAACAGCGGTTCAGTGAGCAACTGAAGATGGGAGAGATTCTCCCGAAACGCGTCTTACTTTTGTGTAAGTAAATGGAGTTTAGTGTAAAAAATGAATACCTAAGTTTAGGTTATTCTTTTTCATCCCTTTGCATAGGTTATAATCTGGAACTCTCAAGTCAGCTTTGCATTTATGATGTTGATGTAGAAAAATATAGAAACAATTGTCCATAAATGGCACACTATATACCTTTTCCTTATAATAGCGTTTTGTATATTAGATGCCGATGATGAAATGAGCATCAAGAATGACAAATTATAATGTATATACTTTCTTTTAGAACACAGTATCCTATTATTTGTTTCTGAACATGCAGAATATTATTTATTTAAAGTTGTTCTGTGATTCTGAAATAGCACAGAAAGGTGGAAGAGCATTAACAAAAATATTTGTTATAGTTCAATATATGCAGGTGAAATGAAAAATTGTTGAATTGTTGAAAGAAACACACAAGAAAAAAAAAGTCTTAATGGTAATGAGCATCTTTGGGTATTTCTTGGTGAAATTGCATGTATTTCTTCTGACAGTGCCTTTACAGTAATTGTTGCAATAAAAGGTGCTGGCAAATTTATGAAGTAGTTTTCCTCTGTTAACCTTCTGGTTATTTATATCATCTTATACATATTTATGCAAAAAAAAAAAAAAAAAAAAAAAACAGCTTTCCATTTATCAATAAATGTTCAGTAATTTTACTATTTTGAAAAGAGCAGCCAAGTTGCTTTAAAAGATACATATGACATAAGTTAAAGTTTTACCTGGCTCTCTGTTTTTTAATAAATTAATAGAATTTGTGAGCAGTTGGAATCTTTGTCACTTCTGTTTCTTAGTAGACCCAAACAGAAAAATGAGACTGCTAAGCAGTTTGAAACCATGGAAACTTCACAATATCTACACACAAAATAGTATTATTTCCTTTCACTTCCTATTTTTAACCTGTAAATTTGTTTGTACAATAAGATGCTCCAGCTAAATGTCTAAAAACATTGTAAACTTAATAGAAGTTAGAAACAGTGAGGTTGACTGATTATACATATAAAGGGGTCAATATTAGGTGACACTATACTTCACAGTGTCACCAATCTCTTTAAGTCTATAATCTAAAAAGCAAACTATTGGGCAGAATAGTTAAACCATCTTCTCATCAGCTTATTTCTTCTTTGCTTTCCAATATCAGTTTGAAAAGAGGAACTACCAGAAAGTCAGTGAAGACTTGATAATTGAGCAAAATCCAGAGTATACTTGAAGTAGAATGATTGTGACAAAAGGATGCTTTATATCTCTGTTAGAGTGTTGTCATTGGCTGCATATAGGTACACACTACACAGAAATTGTTGCTTGAGGATACATTTCTTAAGAATGCAGAAGTTGTTGGTGTTTCACAAAGGCAAAATATTTCATATTCATCTCTTGAATATTTTATTCAAAATTTTAATATTTAATGAAAGTGAACTGGCAAACTTGAAAAGGAATTTGCAGCTTACCAATGTTGATACTTTTCCTAAATGCATTTTTAAATGGATTTAGAATAGAGGACAACTGAGAATACAGTGCTGATATGAGAAATGAAGGTAGACAAGCAAAGTGTAAAATACTAAGTAAAATTGTGAAATTATAGTGTTTTTCAAAGGAGAAGTGATTAGCTGAGAGCATATGAGGCACAGGTATTTGCACAACATTGCGGATGTTTTTCCTTCCCCATTGATTACTGTACATATACACCCATGTTACACACTCAATGTGTATAATTCTGCTTAAGTAATACTGATTTCTCACTCTTGCACTGTAATTAATAAAAATTATGTGAACATAATACTTGGAGCCAAATTCTGGCGAACATATCAATTTTTTTTCAGATGATATTAGTAATCTCGTTACACACTTCGCTTGTGTGTTAATCAGATTATGGCTCCAAATATTACAAAATCTGTTGCCTCTATCCAATTATACTTTCAGTACACTAAATAGCTAGTTTTGCAGCAACAAAATTTATGTAATCTTTGAAAATACAAATACATTAATTTTCACATAAAAATAAAAACATTGTAGACTTAAAGATGCATTATGAAGGCAATGAAATCATCTAATCTGGTAACATAAAATTTTTGGTCTTATGATTCCAGTACAAATTGGAATGACCATATTGATTATATCTAACCCAAGCTAAGCTCAGCAGGTTTTGCAATCAGATCATTAATTCATCTTTTAAATTAGAGCAACCTAAAAACAGTATATTATACTTATATCCATTCCTTAATGACTTGTGGACTAATGTTTTGGGGAAATTCAGTAAATGCTAAAAGAATATTTCTTATACAAAAAAGAGTAATAAGATTAATGGTAGGGGCAAAAGAATCAGCTCATTGTAAACCACTATTCAAAATATTTGGAATTTTACCATTAGCTTGCAAGTACATTCTAGCTGTACTTTTATTTGCAGTAAACAAATCAGAAGCGTTCATAAAAAACTCAGATATCACAGCAAAGAAACCAGACACAGGCAGGACAGTAACAAGTTCAGGCACTTCAAAAAGGCGTTTACTAATGGTACAGTATTATTTAATTTGCTTCCATCATATGTAAAGGAACTGCATACTAATAAAAAGTTCAGGTTAGCATTAAAAAGATACTTTATCACTGCACAATAGTTTACAAAGGAAAGTGTCATACAACCAAAAATTAAGAATACTAATTTTTTTCCATTGAATTAATTCAGCTCTGTAATGTATTAAATGTAAATACTTTAAGATAACATTTTATAAGTATTCTAGATATAAATAATTAATATATATATTTTTTTTAAGGTGTGTAAACTGTTTAAAAAATGCGACCATATCTTGGCAAACTCTAGACCAGAGTTAAAATTTGTAAATATGAAGAATGTAACAGTTTTATCAAATGTACATAATGTATGTAATTTCCGACAAAATCTACATTCTGAATGTAGACTAACTCTTTTATAGTTGGCTAAACTCATTATAGAATCCACAGATTGAAGTGATGTGATATAATATGCTCTGTAGGTTTTGTTCAAGTTCCCATACCACTATACACTGGCTAGCTTTATTAAAATACCTATTGGTTTTGTTTTCAATTTTATCTGTTAGTTTATTAACATGCTTGATCATAAAATTAAGATAATTGTATGATTGAGTCTAACTACACATTCTTATTGCTTCACTTATAATATGTAATATTATTTTCATAAACCTTTGTTCACATCCTCAGCCACCCATCAAGATCATGTACTTTCCTCTCTAGTATTATGCTAAGTATATTAGCATCATAATTGTTATTATTTTTTTTAATTGTTCTTAATATATATGCTTACTGTTTCTGTTTTAGTACGATTAAATTTTGTTTTGCCTGTACTAACAACTGTATTATCATAGCACCATTTTCCTAGAATTTCTTTGGCATCTTGCATTGTTTTCTTGAAATGTTTATGGTGTTTCCAAGTACAAGGTAGTATCCACAATATTCGGGATTGGTGCTGCCATTTTGACAGTAGTTGCAGTAGAGTTTTGTACCACTAGGTGGCAACACTAGCACATCTGATGAGTGAGTGTTTAAAGTTTCGTGCAGCTGGGTAGATGTTTGAGATTCTATAGCACTTTTCATGATACTTTGTATGTAGTGTGTGGCAATTTTATGATGGATCCAAGATTAGATCAAAGAGTGTGCATCAAATTCTGTGCAAATCTTGGGGAAAATGCTACGGAGACCCTCGCAATGATTCAACAAGTATTTGGGGGACAAAGCATGAGCTGTACACATGTGTTTAAGTAGCATGCTATGTTCAGGGCCAGCCGTACAGCTATTGAAGATGATGCTCACACCGGTAACCCCTCAGCTGCACAACGCCTGACATTGTTGCCTAAGTTCAACACCTCGTCGTGAGAATCGACGTCGAACCATTGAAGACCTAGCTCATGAAATGAGAATTGGTCATGGGACATGTCAATGAATTTTAACTGATGAATTGGACATGCATCGTGTTGCTGCAAAATTTGTGCCAAGGATCTTGACTACTGATCGGAAGGCGAAGCGTGTAGAAGTTTGCAAGGAGCTTCGTCAGGCCTTATCCGATGACCCAACCTTCTTGTCCAGGGTCATCACCGGCGACGAGAGCTGGATGTACGCTTATGACCCTGAGACAAAACAACAATCTTCCCAGTGGAAGATCCCGAACTCACCAAGACCAAAAAAAGCGAAATAAGTGAAGAGCAAAGTCTAGAGCATGTTCCTCGTTTTCTTTGATACCAGGGGGATTGTGCACAAAGAATTCATCCCACCAAATCAAACAGTGAATTGCACGTACAATACGACGTTTTGCGACGGCTCCGTGAAAATGTGCTGAGACGACGGCCCGAACTTGGCGACAAGGGAACTGGCTGGTGCATCACGATAATGCGCCCTGTCACAATTCTTGTTCACCAGGAGCTTTTTGACGAAAAACAACATGACGTTTGTCCCCCCACCCACCGTACTCGCCTGATTTGGCACTCTGCGACTTCGCCCTATTCCCCAAACAGAAAATCAAGGTGAAAGGACGTCGGTTCGACACAATTGAGAGGATTCAAGAAGAAACGCTGTGTGTACTAAACACCCTCAAAGAACATGACTTCCAAGATGCACTTGGAAAATGGCAGAATTGCTGGGACCAATGTATATGTGTGTAAGGGAACTACTTCAAGGGTGACGGCAGTCATTAGTCTCAAAGTAAGTTTTTGACCAGATGACCGAATGTTCTGGATACCACCTCATAGTTATTTTGTGTTCAGATCCTTAAAATTAAGTTAGCAGTTGCAGCTTAAAGTTTTAATGCTCTTTAAGAGGTGAATCTAGAATTTGAAAGCAAGAATATTTATATATCCTAAACTAAGGTATTCATTTTTTACACTAAACTCCAATTACATAAAAATAAGACACATTTCGGTAGAATCTCTCCCAACTTCAGTTGCTCACTGAAGATTCAAGGTTTAGGGTTCAGTGAACAATTGAAAATGGGAGAGATTCTCCTGAAATGCACTTTTTTTTATGTAAGTGGAGTTTAGTGTAAAAAATGAATACCTAAGTTTAGGATATATTACCGCTCCATTGTCAACAGCTTCGTAAGTACAATATTTAAGAATGTTTATTTTTTAAGTTTTGATGCATATTTGTTGCAGTTGGTGCTACCTGGCATGGAAGTTCATCCTGGTCTGTTTGGAGTGCAGATGGCTGCCACTGCTTGTCTGTACAACCTCACCAAAGGTGACTTGGCAACAAAGATACATCCAAAGATTCTGCGGCAAGTTGTGGAGCTTACCCTGACTGCCATGGAAAATTTTCCAAATCACTACCAGGTAATATATAAGCACATTATGACGCTCTGACAATATCACAACTAGTATTCATAAGAGGCAATGAGAACATTCACTTGTTTGTGAGGCTAAATTTTAAGATACTGCCTTATTATTACTGCTAGTCGCACAGTAAAACCTTGGTTACATATTTTTTCATTGTAAGGAACCATAGTTTGTAATTCAGATATAATACATCTTAATCACTCCTGCAACAATGAAATCATCTGCATTTGGTTTCAAATTAGTTAAGTTTTTAATTTCTCCAGTATGTGTGTGTGTGTAAATAAAAATAAAGTAACACTACTAACAATGTAACAAATTAACAGTAATAATAAAAGTAGAATAGGATAAACACTTAGATAAAGTCACACTTGAAATATAGCAATTTCAAGTGAGACTTTATCTAAATGTTTATCCTATTCTGCTTTTATTATTACTGTTAATTTGTTACATTATATATATATATATATATATATATATATATATATATATATATATATATATATATAATGTTGATATAAAGTTGGTTTGGTGACACTTATCTTTCATTTATTTGCTTTTTAATTGGACATGTTTCGAGATCATTTGCTTCCATCATCAGCAGAAGATCAAAAATGTCCCGGAAACATGTCCAATTAAAAACCAATAAAAACCAAGTAAGTGAAGTATTACCAAATTAAATCTATATGAACATTATTTTACTAACTAGAAATGTTAATGTCAATCATATAACGATTTCAATTATATTCTTTTATTATTTCATTGTTAAAAGCATCGAGTATAAGTTCATATTCTGCAGTATATTTTTGAAGGGTATTAATCCTTATTTAGTGAAGGCAATAAAATGGTGATGAACAATCATGGAAACCCCCAAGAGTATGTATTTGAAAGAAAAGTGCTTTGATTTAGTCTTTAAATTAGTATGTATTTAATGCCAAACTTTTGCACCATATGTTTAAACAGTTGCTTAAGTGATTTTATAGCAATTAATATAGTTTTCTGAACATTTTCAGTGAATGTTTTTCTACATAGGGTAAATGAAAACACAGATATTCCACTGTTCCAAATTCATTCCATGTGGCATTTTGGTTGGTATAAGGAAGACAGGATAGATATCCAACCACTGATTTATTACTGCTATGAATTCTCCTATTTTCTCATCTAGCAATTTGTCTGTCTCAGGTGTCTTAACATTTTTCTGCTGTAGCTGTTTTATGTGAAGGCAATTGCAAGGTCATTTCTTTGCTCCTTCACATTCTATATGTGCATCTTTTTACTTGTAGCATGAATTAATTCCAAAATTTCTCTCTTTAACTGAATGTTTTATTAGAGAACTGTTATTGATCATTTTCCACAATAAAGCCGGCATCCAAAAACCAGTACCTTAATGCTTTTAAAAGATGTGGGAATGAAGATAGGATGATCTGTTGTATGATATTTGTATGAGGTATATTCTCTTTTTTTATATACTTAATAATTTATTTATGGACACTCTTTAACAGCTCAGGTCATCAGCGTCCCATTCAACTTGGGGCATGAAACGGCTGACAAATTTTGCTCATAGGCCTCTCTTTCAGGCTTGAGGTTCTTTTTCGTGCTGTAAATGTACGACACGGACCCACGGCTTTACTTCCCTTCCGAAGGAAGCCATACTTAGGATTTTTATGCCCCCAAAAAATCCATCAGTCCTGGCCGGGTTCGAACCCGCAATCTTGGGTATAGGAGGCAAGTATGGTAACCACTATACCACCAGGACCGACGTATATTCTCTTGGTATAGATATTCTTTCCATTAATCTAAATTGCTTCTTCCACAGTTACTCACAAGCAATACCTTTGTATCATCATGAAGTTCAAAGATAATATCAAAAAATTGTTTGCTCATTTCATTGCCAAAGCCAAGAAATACTGTTGTTTCCTCTTTGAAAATTGTTTTAACTTTACATGGAGGATCACACTGGTACAAGTCATGCCTCCTTTCGTGATTGGCAACAGAGAAAACCGAATGCCTCTTTACCAAAACTTTGCCTCCTTAGTGTTGGACATGTGTTAGAGCCATGAATGCTTTTGCATTGTGCACTGTCCTATTTTTCTTCTTTATTGTAGCTTGGCATTGAGTAAAGTGTGTTGTGTGTGTTATAATTATTATTAATGTGCTGCATTATTTTTTGTTAATAATGACAGCATAAAAATGGTTCATATGCCTGGAATTTGGGAGGGAATATGAGTATAATAAAATGCTGTGAAGGCATGTCTCTAGTGTACACCTGGAAAAGTTGTATGTTTTCCAGCCTCTTATAAAAAACAGCAACTGTATGCTAATCACTGTTAAATGTGCAAGAAGAATTTCAATTATGCATTCAATTTCAAACACCATCAGCAAAATTACCATGGCGCTGTATAAACTAGAAAGTAAGCAAAGATATGCTGTTTATGTAATCTTGAAGTAATATCTAAATTTCTTTTATTTGAGCATTTAGAATCAGCACAGGAAATAAAAGTGATATTGAAAGAACAACATTTCTCATCCTGTGATGATTTTAAAAACTGGGAACATGAAATTCAGGAGAAAATGGGGTTTCTTTTTGTAAAAAATTATGGTTCTCGCACTGCTTCTGACAATATTTTAAGGCATTATTATACATGCCATGCTCAGACAATTTTGTTTCTGAAAGTAAAGGTGTCAGACACTTAAAATTGCAAGGGAGCAATAAAATTGGTGGCATGTGTCCTGTAAAGGTATGAGAGGCAAGCTGAAGATGGAAAAGCCTAGTCAAATTTATCTCATCTCATACTGATCATCAACATGACTTACTTGGGACTATCAGAAAAAGAATGGGGCAATGTAGCTGCAGATATTGCAAACAAAATTTCTTTTCAGCCATACTGGACAAAATTAGAGATTTGGGGTCAGATGCTAAATTACAGAGAATTCATCTATTAATAAAGCACGATTTATATAATATTGAATGATGCTATTTGTGCTCCTCATCCATTAGGCATCAAAATGATGGGACTGGTATTGAGGCATGGGTATATGAAGTGAACTCAAGTGACAGTCTCTGTGTGTTGTTTTATAAACCACAAGACATGACCATTGACTCCCACCTGGAATTAAAAAACCAGATTTTGTATTAATTATTGTAAACAATGCACGGGGAGAACAATTAAAAAGTGTGGAAATAACTGTGTATGTATTGATGGAATGCATGGACTTAATAACTATGGTTTCGAATTCATAACACTTCTAGTATTAGATGACATGAGGCAAGGATTCCC
Organism: Metallyticus violacea; assembly: GCA_030762175.1. Lineage (NCBI taxonomy): Eukaryota > Metazoa > Arthropoda > Insecta > Mantodea > Metallyticidae > Metallyticus > Metallyticus violacea. The sequence continues at coordinate 81,172,461 of CM060830.1, forward strand.
ATGTGCCTTCCTTATATCCAACAGAAGTGATTACCAGGTGCTGTCCATATTTTTCCAGTGCATAAAATCGGAAGTTGGAAATGTTTCCCCTAAAATTTTTTGTCAGACTTAGCAGAGCACTAATGCTTGGATTTCAACAGTGGAAGTGCCAACAATTCTATTATACATGGAACAAAGAGCCTGAAGAAAAAATATAAACAAATTCAAAGGCCAACAAAAACAAGCAGATATTTACAAGATTGTAAGAGCATTACTGGAAGAGAGAAATGCCACAGCATTTCAGAGAATCCTTCCTACTGTAATAGATAAATTAAATTGTAACCACAACACCTCTGAGTTTGCTTCATACTTTCAGGAAAACAATGTGAATAATGCAAAATACTGGGCTTATTGTCATAGGTTGCAAGCTGGTTTAAACACAAATGCATCACTTGCTTAAATATATCTACCTGCAAGGAAAATGTGTAAAACGTCTGAATAAAACAATATTTGCTCTAATGTTATTGGTTAAAGACGAAGCTGTTCCACAGCCTTATTGTGCTTACAAAAGGAAAACTGACAAGCAAAATGATGGACATTCTTCATAGACACAAAGCAAGCTTGGAATTAAACAAGGACATTATCATTAAGAAAGATGGTAGTTTGAAGATCCCATCCTCATATAAAGTGCCTAAGATATATTTTGTGCAAAACAATGGCATTCAATATAAATGCAAATAATTTGCAGTGAATATAATAAATACATGCTTACACAGATACTCTTGCTTGTGTGTTTATTCAGTATTAAATGGAATATATGTAAACCATACACAGCATATGTCAATTGCAGCTTCACTATGAACAGCCTATAGCATATCATGAAGATATTAATGATTTTATTATAGACACTGAAGATATTTCTGTTCTCCCTGAAAAGGAGGAAATACTAGCCTAAGTGAGCAAACAAGAAAATCCCAACTGTTCTGTGCCCCTATCAAAACAAATTGAAAAAATTGCTTCAGAGGCGCTTTTGAATGCCATTAAGGCAATTTCCACAACAACAGAACCTGATGTAAAGAAACAATGGCATCCTTAAGGGCAACAATACCCACAGTTCGCAACCAAAATGAGCAAGTATCCATGCCCAGAACTAATGAGAAACATTTTTCTACAGAGAAGATTCTTTGCTATAAAAAAAGAAGAAAACATCTCATCACATTCCCCTTGCATACAGTGGAAGCCAACAAGTCACTATTTCTTTGTTGCAAGATGGAAAAGCAGTATCTCATCACATTCCCCTTGCAAAACCTGATACAATGGACAACAGTTCCACCTCAAATTAAGAAATATCTGGCTTATACAGTTTGGAATACATGCAAAACTTATACTATTAAAAGTGCATGCCTTTTCTCATTTAATTATCATTTCCTTTACATGTTACATTGCTACATTACGGTATCCCATTTGCTTTCACATGATTAACTACTAATATACTTTGTACAAAGTTACTTTTGGGTACTAAGATTGCTTGTGTCCACGTGTTATGGCCATATGACTGTTATATTCGTTCTGCATTGATGCAGCGACACCTCCAAACTAACACTAGGGTGGCAAAGCTATTGATGCAGCTGCACCTCCAAACTAACACTAAGGTGGCATAGTTTTGGTAAAGAGGTGTTTGGTTTTCTCCACTGCTGATCATTAAAGTCAATTTGAGTGTCTTGTCAAAATTAAGTGTATTGTTATATTTCACTGTAAATTTCAACATTTACAGATAACAGATACTAATTTTTTTCATTTTTAATTATGATCCATACATATTTTCCTGTTCTAGAATGACAACCTATACTGTATGATTATTCATTAACAACAACAGTAATAATAATTTTTCAGTGTTCAAAACAACCTTTTTTGACTGCGCTATATTAATGCTCTTGATAGAAAATGCTGACCCTTTCCACATACCTTAAAGTTGTTATGGATATTGGATAGGCTTATTTAAAATATTGCAATTACAAATGAAAGTTTGATCTCAATAACTAGAAATGTTAATTGGAACTTGTATTCTGTGAAGCTAATCATATAATTAAGATCATTATATGATTGAGTCGAACTACACCATCTTATTGCTCCACTTACACGTTTATAATATGTAGTACTAGTTTTACGAACTCATTGTGGACATAACATTGGGTTCCTGAAACTAGTAGTGCATATTATAAACAAGTAAATGGAGCAATAAAAGTGTTTAGTTTGACTCAACCATACCATGACCTTAATTATTTGGTCTGATTGTTTTTGCTTTGCAGCTTCAGAAGAATACACTACTAACGCTTTGCAGTGACCGAATATTGCAGGATGTAGGGTTTGACAAATACCGCTGTGCTCGCCTTGTGATGAATTGTTTGTGTGCCTTTGATGACCCGTCCATGAATCGCATGAGTGTTGCCATTTGTAGTATCCTTGGTAAGTATCTGTATTAAACCCTCTAGCTATTCCTGCAATAAAAAGAAATGCATATTTCCCTTATTATCTTAAATATTATCTTAGAATTGATGAATATTAATTCTGCAGCAGCTAAACTTACACAGAAACAGCATGCATTTAATATAAACTCTTCAAATAAAATATAGATTGATTTACATGAACATAAAATATTAATGTATATCATTATTAATTCATTAATGTGGTTAAAAATTCAGTCATCTATTACTTAGCTGCAGAACGTAAAATAATCAGCTTCACTATTTAGAAAGCAACCAATATTCAATAAGTTTCTGTCTATCCACAATGAAGAAGTTCATTGGTTACTGTAGTCATCCAGCCCATGATGATCCTGTTGATTGAAGATGAAACATTGCTCTTATAAAAAGTTTATGAGCATTTAAAATGATGTACTAGGGTAACTTATTATCACACCTCACTTACTATATTTTCCTAAGTTGGAACAATGTTTCGGGAACCAGCGTTCCCATCCTCAGCCGTTGACCCAGTGGTTTCTGATGTTCATATTGGTTCCTTGTAATTTGTTGTGTGAACTGTGGTGTCATCTGGTGGATCTGAAACGAATCTTGAAAAGTGATCCCATGGTGGGAGGTCAAAATTCATAGTGATTTTATGATATTTTAAGATGAAAATATTCTCCCAGGCAGTTAATTCAAATGGGTTCTTTATTTTTTTAAAAGTTTTATCTCTGGGTTTATTTCATGATTTTGGCTCCAATAATGATGTGCTACTGCCGATTTTTCTGACTGTTTAAATTTGATATTTCTAAAATGATCTTTCTTCTGGATTGTCAGATTTCTCTTGGTTTTTCCTATGTATTTCAAATTACAGTCTAAGCATTCTATGGCATATATTCCTTATTTCTTTTCTATGGGTATCTTGTCTTTTAATTTTGAGAGCTTAAGAGTTTCTTGATATTGTATCTGTTGATTGGGGCTAGCTTTGTATTGAATTTTTTGAAAATCTTTTCTAATTTGTAGTGCAGTTATGGGTTATACATGAAATTGCAATATCTTCTAGCATCTTTCATTACTTCTAAAGTCAATGTCTCTCTTATGGTTTTCTCGATATTTGTTGATCCTTTTTATTATGGTTGAGGTGTTAAAGCCATTGTTAATAGCTGTGTTCGTGATGTATTCAAACTCATTCTTGTATTCTGTGGCATTGAGCGGGATGTTGACCAGTCTGAACGTCAAATTATTGAATACTGCATATTGGTGTGGTACTGTTTAATCCATTCTTTTTTATGTAATTGTCTGTAAGTGTCGGTTTTTGATATATTCCAAACTGTATATTATTCTCTTTTCTGACTAGTTTTAAATCTAAGAATGGAAGCCATCCATCTTTCCAATTTCTATAGTGAATTTTAACAGATTTGTCTTGTAAGTTGAGTAGCTTGAGGGAATCAATTAAGTGTTTCTTTGGTACTATAGCAAATATGTCATTTATGTATCTATGCCAGGTTTTGAACATCCAAGTAAAGGCTTTGGTGATATGTGTTTCAAATGATCCCATGTATAATTCTGCTAATGTTGGTGATAATGGGTTTTCCATTGCTAGACCTGTGATCTGTTGGTATATTTTACTATTGGAACTGAAGGTGCTCTGTTGGATACATAGGTTAGTCAATTTAATAAGATCTTCTGTTTCTTCATTTTGTAAACCAATATTGTGAGCCATTTTTTTAAGAGTATTAATAGTTTTTCTTTGGGGATGCTTGGGAATAAAGATTTTACATTAAACGAAACTAACTCATCCTCTGTAGAAATGGATGATGTTTGATTTTATCTACCAATTCATAAGAGTTTTTAATGTTTAGGCTATTAAATTTAGGGAGTGAAGAAAATTTCTGATTGAGCCACTTAGCTAATTCATAAGTGGGGGAATTTATATGGTTGACTATTGTCTCATACTATTGTCCATCTTATGGATTTTTGGGAGCACATAGAGTCTGGGGAGAATGGGGTTATTTGTCATTTTTTGTTTTTGGGCATCTGGTATTGTTTTAATTTCTTTCAAAATTGTCTGCTTTTGTATAGACCACGGGTTTTGACTTAAGATTTTTGATGATTCTTTGGTAGTTGTTGGTTATGTTATGTTTGTTCGTCTTTATTTTTTCTAAAATTTTGCTACAGTTCTTTTTATTATGTGTTTATCTATGTCTTTTAATGGATGGCATGCTATTTTGATGTCTGCTACATAGATTTCTATGATTAGATAAGAATTTATTTCTTCAGATTCAATGGTGAATTTCACAAACAAGAAGCTGGTTTAGCTATGAGGAATCCATCATCACCTTTTCTGACTGATTTATATAACAATAGTTAAGAAATGCACATCACAAAATCATTTCCATACATTTTTAAGGTCTGTCATAGATACGTGGATGATATTTTTAGCAATTGCTAATAAGGAACATTTGGATGATGCTTTGAAATTGCTAAACCTACAAGAGAGGTAAGTTAAATTCACTTCTGAAACAGAACAAGACAATATGATTCCTTTCCTTGACTTAAGGATTATAAGAACAGGCAATAATGTGAAATGTACAGAAAAGATACGCAGACTGAAAACCACATAAAGGCCATTGACTTCAATCCCATAGCACACAAACATGCAGTTCTCAACAGCTTAGCACATAGACTCATTAACATACCCATGAATGAGTTTGAATACAATGAAGAGTACTCTCACATAATACAAATGGCAAAAATCAATGGGTATGGCCAAGGAATTGTAGACAAGAAAATCAGAAATTCAAAAAAGAGAAGAGGTTAAAACAGGTTACAACATTGCCAGCAAGAAAAAGAAACTACAGTTCACAAAAAATGTGCTTGGCCATCATAAATTCCAGAAAATATCCCAAGAGTTTGGGATTACTTTGTCCCCAGTGAACAAATTCAGCCTAAATAATGTGCTTAACTCCGGTGATAATGAAAGAATACCTGAGGAGAAGCCAGGAATATATCAAATCAACTCTTCGGAATGCAACAAAGTATATATTGGCAAAACAAAAAGAAGCATTGGGATTAGGCTAAAGGAATACTGGAGAAAAATCAGGTACAATCAGATAGATGAATAAGTGATTGCACATCACTTTTGGAGAGATAAACTGGTATAGAAATGGAAGTGAAATTATTGAAATTCTTAGATAGACCCTTGGAGCTGGGAATATGGGGGAAAAAAAATTATACAAAAATATGAAGATAAGGTTACGAACTTCCAGATCCCAAAAGAAGACAAATTAATCCAAAAGTTCATAAAATGTCCAAAGAGCCACGCCAAGTCCATTCAATCAATCAACGAATCCAGCAGTCAACACAGAGTAGATGATGCGGGAAAGGCCTGTGAAATATGTTCTGTATAATTCAATGGTAAGTAGAGCATAAAAGTATTAAATCGACTGACTATCTAATTAAGAATAAATTAATTGCATTACTATATTAGTTCCAACACAAAATTAATGGAAACATGCTGACTCATCTTCATTAATAAGAAAATGGTGTCGCATGTTTTGTAATAATGAGGGTGCCATTCTAACCCATTGTGTCCACTGGCTGCACCTTAAAAAGACATTTTTTAGGATTAGTTCTAGAATTGCAAAATAAATGTTGAATTGCAACAATGTTCTTGCTTATTGGGCAGCCGTGTCACCTGATTGTTCATAGTGAATTTTTTATTTTTCCAACACTTGAGAACATAATCTTCAGTGACTTCCAGAGAGGAACACCACAGTAAATGGGGAGTAATATGCTGGCCTACTGCACAGACTACATGCTTCCATCAAAGAGAAAAGGCAAGGAAAGCTGAATGGTAGTGTTTGCCTTCATCACGACAATGCACCATAGCTGGTGTTTTCCAGTGGTCTCAGAAAACCTCTAAAGAAGCTATCACAATAGCTGAAGTTCTGGCCAGTGTATAAAATATGTACAATTACAAGATTTGTTGGGAGATGCCTATCTCTTAACTATTTTTTAAAAAATATATAAGAATGATGTGTTCAGCAGAATTTATCAATAGGTTGATGATAGTATTTTAGTGTGAACATGGTTTGGTTTTAAAATGTTACATACAGTTTGGTGACAATCTACAGTTTTCCACATAAACTATTCTAATTTATATGTTTAAGCTTACACATTTGTGTGTATTGGTCATATAACATTATCTGGAGTTGGGAGTAATACAGTTGACTGAAAGTTGAAATAATGCTAAAAATAATTATTTCATACAGCATGATATAAAAGTTGCTTTCCTCAAAAGTTGTACTTAGTCAAATATAAACATACATACAGCTGACATTACTTGAATAAATATGTTTCATTGTATCAAGTAACTGTTTAGACACTCTATGTAATATTGCTGCATTCATGTATACCGAACAAGTTCATTTTGAGTAGGTAACAATGGCATTTAATTAGTCCCACATTTTTCTCAGAGCCTTTGATAATATAGCAAGACCATACCAATAGTACTTTATCTTCAGCCAATAGCAATCTGGGATTTAACAGTAGACAAACTCCAAATGGAATAATGTTGAATAGCAGCCTATAGTTGCTATATTTTCCTCAGAGCCTTTGAAATAAATTGTTCAGCGATATTCTCTGGCTTACTACACTAATAATATTTTAGCTTCAGCCAATAGTTATCTAGGATTAACAGCAGACAAACCTACAGCTTCATTTAAGAACTTTCAAAAAATAAGACGTTTTTAAAAAAATTCTGTTGGAACTCTTATACAGTGAAGTAACTCTTATACAGTAAATTATAATTAATCTGTTACCTAATACACTCTTATGCTTCACCTACTTTTAAATACGGTGCGGGAACCTACAACTGCGGGAAATTTTTTCAGTGTTATTGCTGGGATAGTTCAGTAATGGTCATGCCACTCAGCAAAACCTTGTACCTGGCCTAACCAAACTTCTAATTTCACTGCAAGGCAAACAGTGCCTAATAAGCACTACAAGTTTCCAATTAGGCTACTGTAGTCACCAGTATGGTCTTTGCCCCAAGCTAAGATAGCTTGTAAGCTGCAACATGTGCCAATCAGAAATTAGCACTTTCTCCATGGCGTATATCATAGCCATGCTGCATCACCAGTCGCCAAAATTAATCCCAAAACACTTCAGCATCACTGAAGATGTCTGTTGTAGCCATGGATCAAACATTTGGGATGCATAATATTTCCAGTACATAACTGTCTAAATTCTGGGATTCTACAAATAATTGTGCTCAGTTGAGACACTTAGGTAGGTTAATTCATACATGCAATTCAATTAAGTGATAAGTAGTTTGGTAAGAATTTAAAATGATTGAGTCAAATTTTTAACACTTACATCATTAATATTTTAAAAAAAAAAGGAAGATAAAGTTTCTGGAGCTAATCGCTCCCATTTTCAGTTCCAGATCGACTGTCAGACTTGTTCTACTTGGTGGTTTGGTTTGTCTCTGGTGGTGGTTCTGTATTAAGATGTCATTTGGCAAGATTTCAAAGTTGAAAACGTGGTTTTCGTTCTTCCAGCTAATTCGACTTGATCATGTTAAATTCTTAGTATTAAACATCACGGTTATAAAAGTCCACCATATTTAACTAAGTAGTTTGGTATTCATATATCCAATGAAGTGCATATAGTTTTGTTGTTTCAACAATGACCATTTAATATTAGATCTAACTAAAAGGTTTTAGATCCTGATAGGCACATACTGATTACACTTTCTTTATAATAAATGTGTTTTTTAAAATTTAAACAGTATAAGGACTCTCCCGACACCCTCATTTATGTTCATTTAATTTCTAGCGGCTAAGATCTCAACAAGTGAAACATCTCTTCTAGGGGCTCAGCCCCAGTATATGCGCAAGTTGCTGTCAATTGTGCGTTCTAAGGTGCAGTCTGCAAGTGTGGACATAACTATCAAGTTTACGCTTAGTGCTCTGTGGAATCTTACAGGTAAGTTACAAATGCCATGTGCATTATCAGCAATCATAAGTAAATGAAGTACATATCTAATTCCTGAGTTTGGTATGTCAGTTCTTTAAACAGATTTTTTCAGTGCTTGAACCTAAGGCATCCTGAAAATGAAAGAAAGTTGGGGAGAGCCAAATAGGATGGAATTATGGTTTAAAAGCAAATATCAAATATATGGATTCTTCCAGTATATTTGTTACAATAATTAGCTGGTTCCTTTATCTTTTGAAAATAAATTGAAATAATCTAACATTTAACCTATACTTAGGTATTCATTTTTTACACAATCTAACATTTGTCCATGTTTTTGGTGTGCAGACAGCCTACTTTACTCTTAAAGACTTGCATCTACAAAGACAAGCAAAGACTTTCATAGAGTAATTTTTTATCTTGTAGTTATTTGCATAGTAAAAATCATTACTTAACATTATTAAAAGGCTTACTTTTTCAAAAATAATAAATTGCATACTACTCTACACAGAAAAAGAGTCTGGATATGACCCCACTACATTCACCGAAATCCACTTCCTGCTGATCGCACAGAACTTTGTCTTACAGTTTGTGGCCCTTACAGTAGTAGCAATTTCCTGCTTTTCTGATGATTGCTGCTTCAGTTGACTCTACATAGAACTATTCTAGTTAAATTGGAATGATTTTCAAATGTTCATAATGAAGAAGAAATAACTGAGCAGGAACCAATTGTGTGGAAGGTGTCAACATGATTCTGCAGTATGTGTGGGTATGGTGGTAAGCAACAAATAATTGTCATTGACATAAAAAATGTGGAACTTATGACAAGAGCACATTGTCACAGCAAGCTGTGTGTCAGAAGGTACATAATTCAAATGCACAAGAAGAGATCCTGATTTCAGGTGCAGAACCCCCCAAAAAACTGATCAGACAGTAATAAGGCCAAGCTGGAATGCAGCAATAATAGAACAGGTCAAGAATAAAGTGATGAAACAGAAACCTGCCAAAACAGAGAAACTTGCCAACTACTGAGGCACATGGAAAGATATAGGTCAATGACAATTTTGCACTGGAACGTCAAGTATAGCATATAGACATATGCTGAAAGAGCAGTGCATCAAAGAATCTCTCTCCAATGCCAGAAACTTTTATAAGCACCACCTGTCACTAGGTAGTTACTCGGCATGAAGCCCTGATATACCTTGACCCAACAAACCCTATGTCAATTACTATTGGCCAAAAGGTCATTCCACTTCATCCACAAATAATTAGGCTTGCAATGGACTAAAAGAGTTCTTTCCTGCAGGAAAGACGTGTAAAATATTGGATTCACTTAAATACGACATCTGATCACATTACCAAATCATTCCTCAACTCTTTGCAGCATATAATGTAGTAGAATGCAGTTTACTTATTTATTTAAGAATGATCTTTAACATTTCTCATCATCAGTGTCCCATTCAATTCAGAGCATAAAACTGTTACATTTTTAAGGCCTCTTGTTTCAGCTGTGAAGGTTCTTTTAAGTGCCATAAATCAATGACTTGGGACTAATGGCTTACAATGTAGTGAAATTTATGTATGGCTTGCTGCACATTATGTAGTAAGCTTGTGTATATATTCTTTTTGGATCTTTTTACTGCTATCTCAACTTTTGCTAAATCTGTTGATGCAAGCACATTCCAACTCTACTGTGGAAATGATTTTATCACATCAAGGTGTCATTTTATCCTTTGAATGATGCAATTCACAACTATGTGTGAGCTCTTTGTAAGCATTTTCAAGCTGTATTTAAAGTTAGTTTAGTACCATAAAGGCTAGAAAAATTAGTAGTGAAAATATTATTAAAAAGTGAGGATATACTTACCATAATTTATGAGGAATTTGGGAGTTTTTTTATTTGGTTTATTTACAGATGCCCTTTAACATCTCTCACCTGTGGTGCCTCTGTAGCAAAAATGGGCGTTAAACAGTATTCATTCTTTAACATCTCAAATCATCAGCATCCTGTTCTATTCAGGGCATGAAATGGCCAACAAATTTTGCTCAGAGGCCTCTTTTTTCAGGCTGGAGGTTCTTTATCGTGCTGTAAATGTATGACACTGGACCCACGGCTTTACTTCCCTTCCGAAGGAAGCCATACTTAGGATTTTTACGCCTGAAAAAATCCATCGGTCCTGGCCAGGATCGAACCTGCGATCTTGGGTTTAGGAGGCAAGTATGGTAACCACTACACCACCAGGACTGATGAGGAATTATGGAAAGAAAGTAGCTCTGATAAGTTTTTTTTCAGTGAGTTGGCAGAAGACTATTTTTATAAGGAACAAAGTAACAATGTTGAGGCACATATGGAACAGAGGGCAAATACAAATCAGTGATAGATTAAAACTAAAGAAATTCCTTTTAAATGGACTCTTAGTTTAACTTTCAATGAGCTAGAAAGTTTTACATGTCTTACATGGACCATTTATAATATTTCTTCAGGAGGTCATAAAAGTGCTTATTTTGTTCTGTTTGTAGATGGAGAATTTTGTCACATATTGGCAGAAGAAACTATAGATAGGCTGCTTAAATACAAACAAAAAAGGCAGATCCAAAATGAGAAGACTATAAGGAATTCAAGGAAAATTTATCCTCTCTCTCTCTCTCTCTCTGTTTGTATTTGTGTTTTTAACTCCTGTTTTTACTACTAAGGCACCACAGGCGGTAAATGCTGATGATACATGAGATGAAATGATATATTGGGAAATGATTTTTTTAAAGGAAGGAAATGTTCCAGGCCTAAGTTTAGGGCATCTCCCTGGAATTTGCCATTTATGAGGACTGAGGAAAGCCTGGAAAAAATCAAATTTAGGCCTACTTAGGTGTTTTGATATACATAGGGATAATAGGTTTACATTAGAGATTATTTTGGGGGGAATTTGTGTGAGTACCCAGTAGTAATACAAGCAGTAATTCAGCTGCATTTTTCAAAAGATTTCTCGATACTTTCATCTTAACGAAGTTGTAAAGCCAAGATTGAGGGATGATTCTTATGATTATCTTTATAATGTTTGGCCAGCTTTAGACATAATAAGTTTGCCGATGTCTCTAAACCAGATCTTGATCTATGTATAGTTGAAGCAATTATAGGCTTCAACTTGATTCTATAGAAATATATGTCTGCAAAACCAACAAAATGCAGTATGGCATGGTATATTGCAAATAGTAAGACTAAATATTTATTGAATTGTAAAATCTACCTATGAAAGAAGAAATTGATTTTATTCAGGTGAACAGGTCGTTCTACATATATATGAGAAATTCATGCGACAATGGCATCATGCTTATTTGATAATTGTTTTACATCCATAAGGCTGATGGAGTTTCTTTTGGACAGAAAGATGTATGATGTGGTATGGCTCATGCTGAAAGGAAATACTGGCCAAAAAAACTTTTAAATCTAAAAAGCTGAAACTGAAAAGGGATGAATCTCACAAGTTGCAACAGCATGACTCCAGTTCTCTTTCATGATAGCAAGGACAATTTGTTATCTATGAACTCTGAACTGAGAGTAGATGAGGTTGGAAGGAAAAGCAGCAGGGGAAAGGACCAAATTAAGATATGACATGACTTATCTACTGCTACATCTGCACCAAGAGCTCTTCACTCACTCTAGAAAATGCAATGTCAGGGGAAACTTTGTGTTCATTGCTTGGTTAAAAAGTGGAAAACTTTATCAGACTATAATATATAGTCACAATATAAGTGAAACAACAAGATATTGCACCTTGCAGAATTGTTTACTTCCTAAATTACCATCAAGAGATGGGGATGATAATCCAAAACTAACAAATAAGTTGTGCATATAGGATTATAATAAATATAAGTGCATATAGAATTATTTTATGGTATAAATGAATAGTGCATAGCAAATTATATGTGATTTGCATCAATCTTCAGTGCAACAATAGTCGAGGTGTAAATTACTGTAGGGTGAGTAACAAAATATTTTGCTTTAAATTGCTTTAATTCTTTTAACTAATTTCAACCAATTTTATTCCCACATTGAATGTCTAAAATTGATGAATGTAAACTCCATATTAATATGAAGTTAAGGGATGAATCCAGAAGGATGCACATAGGACAAGTTTTTTCTGTTGAAAAATTATTGAAATACAATGCATACGTTATTTATTGCAAAACAATTTACTTAAATTTAGTTAACTGAAAATATATTGTATTATATTATAATGATTTTAATTTAGTTTAACATTTCTAATAGTTGTCTAAAATTCAAATACCTTGGATCTACTTGGAAAACAACTAGCTATTACTATATGCGCGGTAAAGGTTAAGCATTACCGATGGAAAGAAGTTGAGGAAAGTGTCTGTATCATATCTTTTATACATGAGAAGACTGGGAAATAATTTTACTTGGGTTAAAGCACATGTTGGCAATGAAGGAAATAAAATAGCAGACCGACTTGCAAAAGAAGCAGCGAAAAGAAAGGATTTGCAGGGGATTATCAACTCATCCCAAAATGATAAAAGAAGAATGAATTCAGAGAAGAAAGTCAGCTACTATGGGAAACATAGTAGCAAATGTTCAACTAACAGACCAATTATAGAATCATATTTTCCAACTGTAGCTAAAAGGCTAAAAACCAACATCCTTCTAAGTCCAAATATTATAGCAAGTGATCCTCTCAGGACACAGGAAATTTGGAGCCTACTTTCACTGCTTCAAAATAGCAGAGAACTCATCATGTATAAATCTGGAGGGTGTACATCTTGTGGGATGACAAAATCTTGAAGAAAGAGCAAGAAATGTTCTGGAAAGATTTAGCAAAAGTAACTAGGCATGACCAATAGACAATATGAAATTGTTCTAAAATATAATAAACAGTTTAAAAAATTTGTAAACTATCAATTTTGACATTTTCAAATCGACACAAATTGACTAATAGGCTAAAAAATGTGGTGACTAAGAACATTAATGTAAACAATGTAATAGCATATATAGTACCAATTTCGTGGATTTCCTATTGAAATGAGGCTTTACTTCCAAACTCCTATCACCACTGAGTGTCTTTGGAAAGTTAGGCCAGGAATTTCAGGTTAATATTTCCCTTTATGGCTGCATTGCAACTTTCTCCAATGTAAACTCAGGTTTGGAGCAGTAGTTTATGCTTGTAGTCATCACATCAAACCCAACAGGGATTGGGTGATGATAAAGAATCTTGCCAGAACATTAGGTTATGCAAAACCATTTCAGCTTAACTGGACAACCCTCTATGTAGATGCCATCAAATATTTTTATTTAATTAAAGAAATTTTGGCAAAATGTTGCTCTTATCTTGAGGTAGTCATTTAATAGGTTCCATCCAAGTTTAGAAAGCTATGGTGAACAAATTTTTCTTCTGTATTTTCCTGTGCAGTTACTTAGAGAGAGAGACAGATAGGCGCACACACACGCACTCACACACATGTGTGCGCACCCACCCCCACCCACACACTCACTCTGTCTCCCTCTCTCTCTCTCTCTCTCTCTCTCTCTCTCTCAGATTGCTTAAATTGGTTGGTTATATTTGAATGCTTTTACATTATCATTCTCAGTCACCACATTTCCTATCCTATTAGTCAATTTGTGTTCATTTGAAAACTGTCAAAATTTATACTGTTTACAAAAATTTTAAACTGTTTATTATATTTTAAAACAAGTTCACTATTGTCTATTGGCCATTGCCTAGTTACTTTTGCTACATCTTTTCGAAATATTTCTCACTCTTTCTTCAAAATTTTGCAGTCCCACAAGATGTGTTCCATCGTTTGCATACCCTCCTGACATATACATGATGGGTTCTCTGCTATTTTGAAGTGATGAAAGTAGGCTCCAAATTTCCCGTGTCCTGAGAGGATCGCTATAAGATTGGGGTTTGTTGGTTTTTAGTCTTTTAGCTACAGATGGAAAATAGGATTTTGTAATCGCTCCATTCGTTGTCATTTGCCACTCTGTTTCCCATGGTTGCTGACTTTCTTCTCTTAATTCATTCCTCACTTCACATTTTGGGATGAGATGATAATCCACTGGCAGGTCCTTGCTTTCCGCTGCTTCTTTAGCGAGTCGGTCTGCTATTTCATTTCCTTCATTGCCGATGTGTGCTTTAACCCAAGTAAAATGTATTTCCCAGTTAGAATAAGAATGAAGCGGTGTTCAAAAATAGTATTAAGGATAGCATGTAACAATGAAATGATAGCAATGTGTGTAGTATTACTAATTATTATAGTAATGGAGCATGCAGTAAAAAAAAAAAAAAAAAAAAAAAAAAACTACACACCCACACCCACATATACATATTTATATATGCATGTGGGTGGCCAGTGTCAATGCACAAGTAACTGTACAGGAAAATACAGAAGAAAAATTAGCTTGCTATAGCTTTCTAAATTTGGATGGAACCTATTAAATGACTACCTCAAGATAAGAGCAACATTTTGCCAAAATTTCTGTAATTAAATAAAACACTTGATGGCATCTATATAGAGGGTTGTCCAGTTAAGCTGTAATGGTGTTGCTTAACCTAATGTTGTGGCAAGATTCTTTACCATCATCCAGTCCCTGTTGTGTTTGATGTGATGACTAAAAGCATGAACTGCTGCTCCAAACCTGAATTTACATTGAAGAAAGTTGCAATTTTAGCCTAAACTCCCTGGTCTAACTTTCCATTAGTGGTGATGGGAGTTTGGAATTAAGGCTTCATTTCAACATATATATATATAAAAATTCTATGGCCAATGGTAATAAATATGGCTCACTTAAGTTGCACATCTAAAATGCATCAACACACATATCATATAAAACATTCTAGCTATTTAAGAATGGAAATAAAGTCAATTTAATACTCTTATGCTCCACTTATCGTTGATTTACACAGAACATATTTCAAGGCTCTTTGCCTGCATCATCAGCTGCGAGTCGACTACCAGATTTGTTGACAGTTGGATGAACTTGGTGTAGCTCTTCTGGACTTTTTATAAACTTTTGGATTAATTTGTCTTCTGTTGGGATCTCAGAGATCATAACCTTATTTTCATATTATTTTATAAACATTTTTCCCATATTCCCAGCTCCAAAGGTCTATCTAAGAATTTCAGTAATTTGACTTCCATTTCTATATCATGTTTATCTCTTAAAAAGTGATGTGCAACCACTGATTTATCTATGTGATTGTACCTGATGTTTCTCCAAACATGATAACCCTTCATCAGATAATTGTCTAATGATAAAAGTTTTATGACAACTGTAAGCAAGTACATCATCCATTGATTTTACACCCATATAGCAAAAATGCCTAAGCTATACTTGCTAAATGCATATCATCCAGAATTTGATTCCCCATTTATATGATACTTATTTGGCAGATTCTGGAAGTAGTTAGACACTTAGTACCAAATAAACTTTGGTCTATGGATAAGGAATATAGTGAGGTCTAAATAATCTATTTGCATGATCAAGGAAAGGCTGGAATCGAGCACAGGGATCATAGCCAGAAGAGCCGGAAGTTGAAAGCTTGGTATTGTCTACTAAATGAAAAAATTTAAAAGTAACTGAAACCTATTTCTAGAAAACAATTTAGGAAACCAAGGGGTACCGAAATGGTCTATTGTGTTCCAATATGACACAACTGTAGATTTTCATATTAATCCCATGTTCAAAAGTACAGCAATAAATGCCCTAATTTCGTGAATTATGGTCCATCTTCAGGAACTTGATCTTGATGACAGCTCATATACACCTAGCACCTGGTCAGCATGATGGTTAGTTTCTGTCTCAATATGATTCAATAGGGACAAGTTGAAGAATAAGTTGAAATAGAATATGGGAAGGGAATCGGAAGGAGGGACATGTTTAGGTCTAGAAAGTTCCATGAAGGAGACAAAAGTTTCAGGATTGTGGCACATTTCATTGGGAAATACCTCTGAAATGTTCTTGAGAGTCTATTTACATGATCGAAAACATTAGTATTAGCGATGATGTTGAGAAAATGAATTAACAAATGCCTCTTCTTTAGTTGTAGGGAACCATGAGGCATGCTGGATATAATTTCTTCATTGTCATCAGAACTGAAATTATCACTCTTACTATTAGATGTCAAATAAGCACCACTGTCATTACCAAGATACCCAATTACCTTATTTTCTACTCTTGCCTTAAAAATATCACAGTTACAATTTGCCATTTTCAGTCCTCAGACACCAATATGAGACAAGAACTGAGAGTGTTAATTTTAAACACAAAATGCCATCCTTGTGAAAGCCAGAAATCCCTCATAAATATCACTAATGAAGATCAGAGCTGTCTCTTTTTTAAAATGCTTGTATTCCCTCACCATAGGGTATCACAAAAATAAATATATCATAGGATTTTAAGCTGGCTGATGAGATTAGCACTGGCAATCTTGGACTGGATTTAAAGAAGCCAACCAGATTGGCTCTGGCATTTAAAGAGCTGGTGATTGCACTACCGCATGATACCAAAAGGGTTAATAGTATCATTGGTAACCAAACAAATGTCATTCAGTGCGTGCTTCAAAAGAAAAATGAGTGTGTGAATCTAATGCTCTTAAAGATGAATGTTGTCATTTTTCTTTGCTTCCATATAGTATGTCGCCAGTTGAGATTGCAATTTAGCACTTATTTATGTGATGGTTGGGAATTGCAGAAGATGGTCTTTGTCGATAATTGTGTCAAGATTATTGCATCAGATACAGTGAGCAGATGGAAAGATGAACAATTTGTGGAGATAGTTTACTAGGCAGTCTTATCCCATGTACATAAAGTGTTAAAAGGAGCCACAGCTTCTGAACTTGGAGAATCTGAAATGATAATTTCTTCCTTTATTTGCCAGCATCACTTATCATTTCCCCTGGCTGTTGTATCTGAGGTTGGTGTTAACTTCTTTTTCATAAAGCTTTTTATTTTTATGTTGGCCAAAATGTTTGACATAGTTTTGGATGAAAACTGATTTGGGTTCCTTTTTTTGCCAGCATGTCAACAAGTTCATTGTCCATTATCCTGCCTTGTTCAGGGATTCATTGGAAGGTGATTTCTTTTTGGAGATAGAGAAGAATGGAATTTATGAATTTCTATTAGTCCTGTAGAGGATGCTGAATTCTGTTTGCTTGAATAGCTGAAAGAGAATCACTCAGAATTGCTTCTCTCTCGAAAGATTGTGTGGTAGTTTGTTTTAAGGCTGTGTTTACTGCTTCTAGTTTCCCATCTATATGAATCTCAGAATCTAAAGAAAAGTTATCTTGGACGTGAAAGCATATGGAAACCAGCTTTCAAGTAGTGAGCCAAGTGATGGAAGACAGAACAGTGATAAATATAGGGGTAGGTCCAAACGTTTCCACCCTAACCATTTTGTAGGTATGATAAGGACAAAAACTATTATTTCACTTTTCAATATAGTTACCCTTAATTGCAATACGCTTCTCACATCTTTGAATTAGCATTTCAACCCCCCTCCCCCCAAATAGAAGTCTTGTCTGTTAAATGAGCATAAACAGCATCCATCATTTCTTCGTCACACTTAAATGTCCTTCCTCAAAGGTCCTTCTTGAGTTGAGAAGAGGAAATAGTCACTGGGAGCTAGATCTGATCTTTATGGTGAATGGTTGATCTCCTTGAAGCCATATTTCTTCACAGCTTCCTTTGCAACAAGAACTGTGTGCACAGGTGCATTGTTGTGAAGAAGATACACACAGCCACTCAGCTGTCCTCACCTTTTTTCTTTGATGGAGGCACATAGTCAGTGCAGTAGGCCAGCATAGTACTCGCCATTTACTGTGGCATTCCTCTGCTTGAAGTCAATGAAGAGTATTCCTTCACAAACCCAAAAGATTGTGGCCATGATCTTGGTTGATAGAGTGACCTTGATCTTTACAGGCGTTGCTTGATCTCCTGTAACAATGGTTTGTAGAACTTCTATCTCGTTGCCACAGCAGAGTTCCAGAAATGCCTGACAACAGATTACTTCTTGCTACTTTTGGACTGAGGAAAGAAGTCTAGGCATCCATCTTGCACTAACCTTATTGATGTTTAAATGTTGATGAATAATTCAAAGGAATGTTGTTTTAGAAAGGTCTAACCTTGCTGCTATTTCTGTGTTAACTTTGAGCTGCCGGTCTTTTATAATTTCTTCTTCCACAAGAGCAATGTTTTCAGGAGTGAGCACCTCCAAGGGCCAACCTGCATGCTCAACCCATTTGAAAAAGTTTGACTCATTCTTTTACGGTAGAATATGAGGGGGATGCTTTCTCATATGCACTGTCCAATTGCTGTTTAATTTCATTTGGAGTTATCCTTTTTTTTTTTTTTTTTTTTTTTTTTTTTTAAATTAATTGATTTATTTATGAACGCTCTTTAACATCTCAGTTCATCAGTGTCCCATTCAATTCAGGGCGTGAAACGGCCGTCAAATTTTGCTCAGAGGCCTCTCTTTCAGGCTTGAGGTTCTTTTTCGTGCTGTAAATGTACAACACAGGAAAAAATCCATTGGTCCTGCCCAGGTTCAAACCCGCGATCTTGGTTGTAGGAGGCAAGATGATCCATTTGTGAAGAACTTAATAACAGTTGGATACTCCATTTAGAACATGTCACAATCTTCTACACATAGCCTTGTTTATGCAACTATAGCTGAACAATTGAACACAGCAGAG
This sequence comes from Metallyticus violacea, assembly GCA_030762175.1. NCBI lineage: Eukaryota > Metazoa > Arthropoda > Insecta > Mantodea > Metallyticidae > Metallyticus > Metallyticus violacea. The sequence goes on from CM060830.1 coordinate 81,191,584, forward strand.
CGGAAGTTACAGCTGCAATTATTTACTTAACAGATAAGGGTTTTGTGAAGCCGATAATCCTTATCGGCCAAGCCGGAAATTAATGGACCTACCCTTGTAACTGTGCCCTTCAGGGGTTATAACTATGGTAATGATAGTTATGCTGTTTCAAAGAATTTTGGTTATTGTGTTTTTTAGTATACATGGAAACATAGGTAATATTTCCACAATAAGCCAAAGAGTTTTATTGGTGAAATGTTAAATATGATTAACTTTTTTTATTACCACATATGGAGTATACTGGTATACATAATTTAGAGAATGCTCGCTTTTTAGGCAAGTATAAATGCACCCTTATCGTGAGCCAAGTAAAGGAAAAATGTATTATATTTGGTAATATACAATTGTTTTCTTTTATATAATCAGAGGCAGGTCATACAAAAGTTGAAGGTTTTCCATGTCTTTAATAGCCCAGATTCTGTGGTGTTCAACTGTGTAGATTTCATGACACCATAAATATATGGATCTCTTCTATATTGGTTGTTATAGCATCACATTTCTGAAAGACTGCAGTATTTTCACCTTTACCTTAATGTTAATGTATTTTGCTATTGAGGCATAGTGCCTATTATTTACAGATGAGGTAATAGATAAAATACTTTTTTGCATTTTTTGTTATTTGCTGTATCCGAATCTGTTCCATCATAATGTTTTGAGCAGGTATTCTTTCTCTGTCAGATGGTGGTTTTTATATCAGAAGGAGTCAACTTTTGCTTTATATTGCATTGCAGGAGGAATGTTATATTCAGGCAAGACTTTTCTAAGCTGAATCATTTTCATCTTCTGACATGACTAGCACGAGTGACTGAGGTCACCAAGGAAAGGACCTTGTGAATTGGTGATCTGTATTTTGATCCCTATGAGGATCGTTCTCCCAGACTGATTTTTATTTTTTATTTTTTTAGCTTATAATGGATGGTAAATGCAGGCAAGCATCCTAAACTTAGGCCTGGAACTTTGCCTTCCTTCCCAAAAGAATAATCCTTTCCTAAGTTAAAATTGAGATATATGCATTAACAGACTGGAACATATGACATTTTCATCACAAATATGATGAAATCATGAAAAATTGGGGACCTTGTTGTCATCCAATATTTTATTATTGAAAAGCTACATTAACACATATCAGAATAATAAAAATGTAGTACTGTAAAACTTGCCTGAAGTGAACTGAATCTGCTCTTCTAGTAGATCGAAGATCACTTAATTCTTCCAATTATAGAATAAAAGTGTCCTTTAAAGATTTCAAAATGCAAATGAGTCTTTATTGCTTCTTAAAATTTATTTGTACTGAGAAAAATAAGAGTTCAATATCAACAGACATTACTGGTGCATATTTAAAGATTGCTGTGTCTTCCAATGATAAGATTTCTTCTTTGTCCAAGACAATCTGCTCTCCATTTCACCACACAATATATTGGCAATCTGTTGTAATCTACAATAGCCCAAATTTGTGTGTAGTACATATTTACATTTTTCTGCTACAATCTTTGCAATTGTGGCTGACTCGAATTTAAGTTCTAGTAAAATATTTTCTGTTAGACTTATATTTGTGACAAGCTGTACATAATTTTTTTTTAGCACTGTGATGACTGAAGTGCAGCTGGAAAATGCGACAATGTAAATTGATTTCTGTTTTATTCCAACCTATTTATAGCATCCTTTGCTTCAAGAATACTTTGTGTCCTTTTCATTTAGTTGTTTTAGTATGTTTTCAATAATTTTAAAATGTTTAAATTATATATGGCAGTTTTTATCCCCATCTTGAAATGGCCGGTTCAAGAGGAAGTGGTATTTCTGAAGCCAATTCTTTAAACAAAGAATTCTGCTCAAAGGTTGAAGGAAAATTTTGTTATGCTTGATATCAAAGTATTAACAAATAGGAAAATATAAGCACACATTTTTACTTAGAACTGGTAAACTGCATGTACCAAGCATGTAACATGAATAATTCAATTATAACAAAGTTTTAGCTCGCCCTCCTGCCTTAAGCATCAACTATGAGCAAAAGGACATTTCATATCTAATTACCTTTGGCCATAATAACATTACATTATTAACACGTTTGCAATTGCACTGTTTGTTTTTCCTTCCTCTATTGTTAGAAGCTAAGCATTTGAAAATTCATTTAGAGAGAGTAGATCAGCAATTGCATTACATACATTTGAAGCTTCATCCAAACTAACCCAAACCAGATTATCTATAATGAATGACAAATTTCTGGTAGTGTTCTTTCATAAATTAATGGAACATAATGTGTTACAAAGAGTAGACCTGTGTGGAATACTTTGCTTTGTATATTTCCAAGAATAAACATAATTTTGTATATTGTAATTTATATAGCAGAATGTCAGCACATACGTTCTTATAAAAGGTTGATAACTGGGAGTCTTGAGATTGAACTTTTGTTTTGTTAGGAGCCTGTAACATTGGCTGTTTGGCACTTTTTTTTTTTTTCGGTGAAACAAATTTTGCATCTTTTGCTCTTTTCAAATGTTGTATGACTTGAAAACTATTCTTCTTCTTCTCATTTGGCACCAGCCTGGGGTTAGCCTTAGCCTGCTGCAGAGAACTCTGCTTCCTCTATCTTCATCTTACGAGTTATTGATTATAGGACAGTATTACAGGTGTCTCCTATCACATTCTTTTGTGATAGAAGGATGCCAGCTCTACATCAGGCAGCTTCCCAATTATACTTATGGGGTTGGTGGGTCCTATTCCAGACTTCCCCTAACTTAAAAAAATTCCTAAGCAAGTAGTGGTAATCAAATCCGAGTCTCCCGGCCAGCAGTCAGCAATGTTGTCCACTGCAACTAGAGGTGGGGTCACACTTCTTTTACACACAACACAAACTATTTGTGGCAAGTACACCTTCGTTTTCATCCACTTTGACTGGATAACAGTAATTAGACTGGTGGCTTTTTCTTGCATGGTATAAACACTAGATAAGGTTGTAATGTAACTACGAGAATGGAGACTAACAACACACCATTGTTGAGAGCAAAGCACATGCAACTTAACAATAAAAATGTTTCCAATGCTCCTACCAATCTAATAATATTCCTTAATCATTATTATCAATAACTCAGTTCATCATTTATTTTTTTGATTCGTTTTATTTACAGGCGCTCTCTATTATTTCAGGTCATCAGCATCCCATTCTATTCCGGGCATGAAACGACCGACAAATTTTGCTCAGAGGCCTCTCTTTTCAGGCTTAAGATTCTTTTTCGTGTCATAAATGTACGACACGGGGCCCACGGCTTTACTTCCCTTCCAAAGGAAGCCATACTTAGGATTTTTACGCCCGAAAAAATCCATTGATCCTGGCCGGGTTTGAACCCACGACATGGGTTTAGAAGGCAAATACGGTTACCACTACACCACCAGGATCGACTAGTTCATCATCAACATAATATGTACCTTGGAAATGCATAATAGTTATGATAACCTCAAATTTGTGCAATTATGAAAAATTTCCATAATATGCAAAAATGTACACTATAAAATTACATTTTCTGACTGCAGAAACTTAATTTAATGCACACATTAAAATCTGCACATTTTTTGATAAAATAGCAAAATCGTTATTACATAATATGCTAGGCCAAATTATCAGCATCCATCACCAATAATGTCATGATAGTCAAAGTGAGCATTAAATACTGTTAAAAAATTTTCTGATATAATGTCAACTTGATCACTTTTTACACTCTGTATTGAGTTAGATGTGATTACTGTTATGCATGGAGCCCTCCTCCTCCTGTTGTTGTTGTTGTTGTTATTGTTATTATTATTATTATTATTATTATTATTATTATTATTTAATTTGCCAAGAGTTCATCATATTAAGTCTCTTGACTTTGCTTTCTGTGAATCTTTTCTTTATTTTTAGTGTTAGCACCAACAGTACAAATATGTGACAAAAACTACAGTAAACATTAATATAAGGGTTGTTCAGAAACTAATGCCTCCAATTTTTTTGTGTTGACTTTGGATGTGTGAGCCAAATGTCGTTGATGTAGTACTAATGCTTGAACCTTCCTCTTTCATTTGCAGGTGGTTCCGTTCTGCGGTAGTTGGCGCCAGCAGAGGAGTGTTCCAAAATGGAATCTGATATGGACGCGCATATAAAACAAAGATGTGTGATTGAATTCCTCGCTGCTGAAGAAATTGCTCGGATTGAAATCCATCGACGCTCGCTAAAGGTGTATAGAGATGATACACTAGACGTGAGCAATGTGAGGCGATGGGTATGGCATTTTAACAGTGGTGAAAAGGGTGCACATGACAAGCCATGACCCAGTTCACCCTGCACAGCTGTCATCCCTCACAATGAAGAGCATCTTGATGAACTCATCCCTCATCCATGCTGATCGGCAGATAACAACCAAAGAATTGTGTGCAAACCTGAATGTCGACTGTACCTTTAGCAAGCATCGTGGATTTCAATCGGCGCAATTTCTTCAGCAGTGAGGAATTCAATCACACATCTCGGTTTGTACACGCGTCTATATCAGATTCCATTTTGGAACACTCCTCTGCTGGCACCAACTACCGCAGAACAACAGAACCACCTGCAAATGAAAGAAGAAGGTTCAAGCATTAGCACAGCACCAATGGCATCTGGTTTGGATGTCCAAAGTCATCACAAAAAATAGGAGGCATTAGTTTCAGAACGACCCTCCTACATTCAATGTTTGTGCAGGGTAAAGATCTTTTACTAGAGAGAGGAACTATAAAAAAAAACTGATATTATTAATTGTTAGGAAGTTATGAATACAAAATTATTTGTCAGACTAGCCCACTTGAAAAGAGGTAAGGCAGTTCTCGGAAATTGATCAATTGTGTAATATATCAAATATCTCAGTCTTCGGATTACAGCTCATCATGTAATTATAAAATGTTAACATTTCAAACATGTTGCAGCAGTCCATTAGCAAGGCAGATAGAATCAAATAATGAGATGTGTTTTCATGCACAGGTTCTATTAGTGTGTTGTTTATTGATGTTTGTTTTCATCCAATTGACTCTCAGTGATTGGCTTTGAAAGGACAGAAAGTTTCATAGTCACAGCCACTCAGTCTTCCTACAAAGTCCAGGTGGAGCTTAACTGGAAACCATTATCTCTATTAGTGTTATCTTTAGGTTTCCTAATTTTGTTACCTTAAGGTTCTTTCTTTCGTAATGATTACATTTTATTTCCACTTTGTCAAAATCAACAGTGTGACAGGCTTTGGTCATGACTGACCAATGTCTAGTGGTAACTATATTTACCTTGTAAACCAAGATTGCACGTTCAATCTCGGCCAGGATTTTTTCAGGCTTAAAATCTTAACTATGGCTTCCTTCAAAAGGGAAGTAAAGCCGTGGGTCACATGTCATAGATTTACAGTACAAAAAACATCAAGCCTGAAAGAAAAGGCCACTGAGCAAAATTTACCAGCCGAGTTACGCCCCTGAATTGAATGGAACACTGATGGTCTGAGATGTTAAAGAGCATCCATAAATAAAACAAATCAATGAATGACTGACTAATGTCATTTCCAGGTCTAGATTCTTTGTGTTTTTTCAATCTGGTAGATATAAGCCATTCTGTTTTGTCTACATAGCACACTGACAACTACACTGTATGTGGTAAACTCCTGCTATATGTAGTGAAAATCTGTCCCTTATGCATTTAATCATGTGCTTAATTTTTTGACAATGACAGTAAATCATACTTAATTTTACTCTTCCTGAGAATCTTTTGTATTTTATCTGGTTCCCTGTAAAATGGTAAGAAGATATATTTTGTCCCTTCTATCAGTCTATTTGTTTTCCTGTTTGTGACTTGTCTAGAAAATGCTGAAAGTTCTATTCATCAGTGTGTTTAAAACAGCAGTTTTTGGATAGGATGATGGGAGAATGTATGTAAATATCTCTTTATGAGTGATATTTCTATAGATTGCCTAGCCTAGCATTCCATTGTCATTATGTATAACCAAAAAATAAAGAAAGGGGATATGCACATTGCCTTTAGTCTGCATGGTATATTGTATTTTGGAATGGAGAGAATTCAAATGATTAAAAAATTGTTCTGAATATCCTTTCCAGGATGAGGCCAAATTACACAAGTGTTATCCACATAAGAGAAATATTTTTGGTTTCAGTGTAGTAGAAGTCAGAGCCTTATGCTCAAAATTGTTATCAGCAGATCAACAGCTGTAGGAAAAAGAGATGCTTTCATTGCACACCATCTGTTTTTAGTAATGATCATGAAAGTAAAAGTATGTGAACCTAAGACAAGCAGTAATATTTGCATTGGGAAAAGCCAAAAATTAATAAACAACAGGATACAGTCTGTGGATGAAGACTAGCTTTATCATTTGATTCTATGTCTCCTCAAAATGGACAGCTGCAATACATCCAAAATTTATAATTGCACAATGCAATCACTCCCAAAGACCAAGATATTTAATTGGTACTGTAAACAAGGCTGTGAAAGTGTATCATTTTATATATCTTGTAATAATTGTCTCTTTTCCTTGCATGATAATGTTTTATCCCACATTCTTCCCTAATCGTTAGGGAATATTAAAAACTGCAGTGTTGTGGTCACAGCAAAATTGAATGCTTTAATCATCTCTTAAAGATTGAAAGGCATTTCAAATTCAACTGATAGAACATAGGAATGCCAAGTATCTGTTCATATTTATGGTTACAGATGAGTCACCCACTACTTGCCAGGTATTCCTGGAAGAAGGTGGCATGGAGCTGTTTCTGGATGTGCTAGAGGTATTTGCAGATGAGAGTGCTGTGGAGACAAAAGTGTTGGGGCTCATTAACAACATAGCAGAGGTATCACTGCTGCGTCCAAGACTCATGGTGCCTGCCTTCATGGCTAGACTCAGGTAATGGACAAGAATGCAGCTTACTCTTGGTAACTTACGCATTTTTCCATCAAGAGTGAAAGAAATTAAAAGTTTTATCTATGATGTCAATAAGAGATCAGTATTCCAGTAGTTGTATCAGTTTTCAAACTACTTCTTAAATCTTAACCTCTTTAATTTTTCATATATGGAAGTTAACACTGGTTAATTGATAGCTCATTATTATTAATATATGACTTTGCAGCAAAAGGAAATGTATATCTGTTATAGTTGATTGTACAGGAAATTAAGGACATTATCAAAGATAGAGATTGCTATGTTCAATTTCAGTTATTGAACTATAATTTTCCATCACTTCAAAAGGATTTAAACATGAAACTAATACGATTAAATTTTGGCAGTCACTTCAGAGTAATTTTCCCCTTTGATTCCTACATTTAAGAACTGGTATGTGAATTTAGAAGGGGATATGAATCCTTGGAAGTTTTCCTTCACCTGGAGGCTACAGACACAGATGCAAAACTGTGCATAATATACTTTACAGGAATGAGGATATATGGCTGAAGGGGAAATGGGTTTGGGTAATTTGTTTGAGGAGCATCAGATACATAGTTCATATCTCTCTTCCTTAACCATTCCCCAGATGTGGACGAGTATATTTATCCAGAGAAAAAATGGGCCCAAGTAATATAGATAAGTAAACACATCCGCCTGCAAATCAAATGGTTTTTAACATGTAATTATTTTAACTTAAATAAATTCTATAAAATGTTTCAACCTTACCTTTAAAAGTTGCAATTTTAATGATATACCTCAAAGTAGTGACATAAGGACACATCTTCTCAGTCACCATCAATCATGTTGGTTTCCTTGCATGTGCTCTTTTTGCAGCATATCACACATTTCTGTAATGTACAAACCTTTTTTCCTGCTGATTGTATCTTTTTGGGGAAATGTTTTTCTGTCTGAGGTGGCAGGGGTTTTAGACTTTCTAACCCTGTGTGTATACAGGCCTCTGAATTTGGTAGCTTGCAATTAGGCTGCAAGCAATTGATAAGCAAACATCCTGATATGTCATTGCTTTTTATGGGTTTAGAGCTCTCCATATTACCAACAATTGTATATGGTGATATCATCATGTGAAAAAGTAGTTTTTGTACCATTTTACAGTTTTTCACAAAGAGGGATATGCCTGCAATACCTGATCCACTAAATCAACACCACTTATATGCATATTGTATTTCATGTATAATATCAGGCTTGAAAATTGTCATTTTAGTTTTGGACTAGTTTTCCATCTAAACTTTGGAACTGCAATTGATAAAGCCACAACTACTCTTCTGTCATGCCAAGTAATGTAAGTTAAAATGGAAGTTGACACACCTCCATTTCCCCTTTCTTTAGAGCCTGTATATTCATATATTTTGGCATATGATTTGAACATACTGTTCCAATGGTATTTGTCATTCTTTTGTATAAAACAATAAATAACATATTGTGAAATAAATGTGAATTTCTTATGTATATGATTTCTTTTGCAGCCTTTAGTGTTCAATATTTTTATTTGTTTTTGTATATTGAATTTCTCTATTTTCTTATTGACCAGATCTATCGTGTAGCTATTTTTCTGTGCTATATCTGTGATTTTATGGTACTCCGAATTGTATTCTGCCTTGCTTATTCGTAGGTTTGTTAATTTGAATGTGGGACTATTGATAATGGCAAGTTTGTTATTTTGGTTTATAGCTGTTATTTTTTATACAATTATCTGTGTGGGTATCTTTTCTAAATGTGCCAAATTTCAGATAATTGCCATTTTTTATAAATTTTATAGGTTGTTTTATGTTTCCATTGAGGATATAACAGTGCTGTCTTGTAGGTTTTTATATCCAAAGGCATTTTATAGACTCACCAGGATCTTTATCTCTCCTACCTTTTAGTTGATTTATAACTCGGCAAGTGTGCAGAGAGAATGAGTTTTTTTTTTTTTTAAAGGAGATTGATTTTTTTTATTTGTTTATTTAAGAACGCTCTTTAACATCTCAGGTCATCAGCTGCCGATTTTCAATTCAGGGCGCCAAAGAGCCGACAAATTTTGCTCAGAGGCCTCTTCTTTCAGGCTTGAGGTTCTTTTTCGTGCCATAAATGAACAACACAGGACCCATGGCATTATTTCCCTTCTGAAGGAAGCCATACTTAGAATTTTTACGCCCGAAAAAAATCCATCGATCCTGGCCGGGTTCGAACCCGCGACCTTGGGTTTAGAAGGCAGGTATGGTTAAAGGAGTTAAATATGGTGGACGTTTGTAACAGTGATGGTTAATATAAGTTTAAAATAACTGAGTCGACTTTGTAACACATTACTAATAGTTTTTAAAAGAGGAAAACTAAGTTTCTGGAGCTAATCGCTCCCATCTTCAGTTCCAGTTTGACTGCCGGCCTTGTTCTTCATGGTGGTTTGGTTTGTCTCTGGTGGGGGTTGGATGAACTTCTGTATTAAGACGTCACTTGGTGGGATTTCAAAGTTGAAAACGCTACATTTGTTCTTCCAGATATAATTGTTTTCCCGGATGGCGAGTTCTGTTTTCCCTGTAATGTTTTTAAGTAGTTTGGGATTCCTGTTTATATTATGTTTTTCATTCCAAAAATGCCAAGCTACTGCTGATTTTTCTTCCTGTCTTTGTTTTATGTTCCTGATGTGTTTTTTTTGCTCGTGTTTTTATGTTTCTTTTAGTCTTTCCTATGTAATTTTTTCACAATCGATACATTCCATCTGATATATTCCTGATTTGTCGTGTTTTTATGTTTCTTTTAGTCTTTCGTATGTAAATTTTTTCACAATCGATAATTCTATCTGATATATTCCTGATTCACAGAAGAATATGATTTAGAACTGAGCAATATAATAAATATAGCTATAGAAAATGGTTTCAAATAAGAAGTGGTATATAAGAAAATAAACAGAGCTAGGAACAAAAAAAGAATCAAAGACTTCAGTACTCTTATTCCTAACAAGGAAGAAAATAGAATATACCAAAAATTCACATACCATCCATCAACCTTCTACAAATTCCAAAATATTTTCAAAAAACAAAAATTATTTTAACTCCAAAAAACAGTTACTCCATAAAAAATATACTAAATTCTAAACTAAAAGAGGACATTCCTCGCAAATCAAGAATGTATCGATTTGTGAAAAAATCCTTCGGAAGGGAAGTAAAGCCATGGGGTCCCGTGTTATACATTTATGGCACGTAAAAGAACCTCAAGCCTGAAAGAGAGGCCTCTGAGCAAAATTTGTCGGCCGTTTCACGCCCTGAATTGAATGGGATGCTGATGACCTAAGATGTTAAAAAAGCGTGCATAAATAAATCAATCAAAAAAAAAAACTGTGATTCTCATTGCTGTAGTAAGCAGTTTGTCACCTGAAAACCAAAGAATCTTAGAATGTTGGCTAATCATTAGGTTTATTTTATTTAACCCATTGCCCAATGGTCATTTAAACCCCGCACTGGCTGTTCCTAGATACCCAATAAATAGATCTAGGCATTTAATTGTCTGCAATTTAAATTTCTACACTACAGAACAAACCTTTATATTCTGATTATTTTTTATTATATTTTAATGAAACAAAAACTGAATTAAAGGACATTAAATGCGGTATGAGCCAACTGCACCAAGTATTACTGTATTTATTTGTAAAATGCAAAATGGGAAAGGAAGAAAAAAAAAAATTTTTGAAGTGTATTTTATTTGTCGAATTGTGATTTGTGGAGCTAAAAGACTTTCTACTTTTTATCTTGGAACACTTCTACCATTCAACACTCATGTTTATAAGCATTGCGAGCTGAGCCAGCACAAAACACCTAATAAATATTGAAATGTTTGATGTAATGCAAAGCAATTGCACAAACACTTCTTTATCATTTGTAGAGAGTAGGTTTTTATATACAACATGCATGTGACTGTAGATGAAGCGCTGGAATCATATGATTGCGTTTGCATGACACAAAGCTTGTATGTTCAGGTTTGCTGTACAATTTTCAACTGCTGAGATAGATAAATTAGCAACCTGATACTGGAATCTGTTCTTGACACATGTTTGGGTTTGTTTATTGGGAATATTATCATTTCAGCTAAATACTAATGAGGCAAGGTTCACGTGACAAAAAATTACAAAGTTACAAACTTTGTTATTCCCAATTTGAATCATGGTTTCAACTAGTGAGACAGGGTTATGGATTCCGAAAATCATTGCAGCATAAGAAACCATGTTTTTCCGAGTACGAGGTGTGGTGTACAGCTTCATATACAGCTCACAAGTGACAGTCAACCAATTGATTTTTCACCAAGTTTTTAGTGTAGATTTAGTAGCTCTTATAATTACAGAAACAAATATATATGAGCATAAAGTGCACAAAGTTCTGACCTGAAAAGGCAAATATGTTAAAGTCCTATTGGATTGCCTAAGTACAGGCTCTAAAGAGAGGGTAATTGGAAGTGCGTCAGCTTCTATCTTTGTCTTACGTTGCTTGGCATGATAGAAGAGTAGTTACTGCTTTATCTAATTGCAGTTCCAAAATTTAGATGCACAATATAGGAAAACTAGTTGCCAAAAGTAAAATAACCATTTTTAAGCTTGATATTATACATGAAATATAATATGCATATAGGTGGTGGTGATTTAGTGGATCAGGCATTGCAGGCATATCCCTCTTAATGAAAAACTGTAAAATGGTACAAAAAAACTATTTTTTCACATGTTAGATGTCACTATATACAATTGCCTGGTAATTTGGAGAGCTCTAAACCCGCAAAAAACAATGACATATGGATTTTTGCTTATCAATTGCTTGCGGCTTAATAGCAAGCTACCAAAATAATTAAGGATTGAAAGTCATTTGATTTGCAGTGCTTGCTGGACATGTATACACATCCATTTCACTTGGGCCCATTTTACTCTGGACCCCTCTACACATCCATATAAGGGAATAGGCTAAGGGTGCTCAACATCTTTGGTCATTAGTATCCCATTCTAATCAGGGTGTGAAACAGCCAATAAATTTTGCTCAGAGGTCTTTTTTTTTCAGGCTTGAGGCTCTGTTATGTGCCATAAAAATCTACAACACAGGACCAATTGCTTTACTTCTCTTCCAAAGGAAACCATATGTTAGATAATCGTATACCATCTAACTAAACAAAACAAAAGGATACTTTTTCATTTGTAGAAAAAATTCCTTCATTTAAATAAAAGTTAAAAGTTGTAAGTATCAAAGTCATCCATATCTGTATGCTTTGGAATATTGTATATTCTTCTTAGGGTATCTAAAGAGCTGCCTGCATTCCTCATGTTTTTCCTGAGTTCTCTTCTTTATGCTGATAGACATTCCTATGGGTGCAGATACTGTGTTTTTCACTGGTCTAAATCATTTGTGATCTACTTCATTTTGTCTTTCTAATTTTGAATTCATATTGGCATAAACATTGGAAACAGTTATATGTCTGATGTAATTTTTTCTGACAATTTTGATATTGCATGCTATATCTTAATTAAAACACACTAACTATAAAATCACTATCACTACATGCATACATATATCACATCTTAAACACTGTGCATGCAATTTGCAAGGTATGAACATTCAGTGTTTTATTTGAGATCCTGAGATCCTGAGCGCTTAAGGATTGTTTATATGCAGTGTGATATATGTGTAGATAGTGATGATCTCTCACAGCAGGCTTGCTCACTACATTTAAAAATGTTGATTTGTTCTGTGGTATTTATAGTTCTGTAAGTTAAATGGTATGTTGTAAGTTTTCATGTACTTAAGAATTACAATACCTCATTGTGAATTTTGTTAGCCTAAGTATGTAATCAAATATTGCCAGAACAATTTTTAGAAAGAAATTTGTAATTTTTAAAAGGAATATATTGATAATGATAAATAGTCAAAAAGGCTTTTTTTTTTTTTCCAGGCAAAACTAAACTTGTGTACTGTTTTTGTTTCATTCATTCCTTTTTTTAATCGCATGTGCATTGGAGTATAAAAGTATGTTTTAATGTCAGTTCTTTTAGCAAATTGCATTAAAAATACTTAAATTCAAATGCTTTCTACTTTATAATCCTGTGATGGAGTTTTTTAAAATGTATTTTTTTTATTTTCTAAAGCTCATGTTTCCTATTGTAAAATCACAAGCTGTGAACTATTGAGATAAATTAGGAAAAGAAGGAAATGATTTGGTGCAGGAGGTAAAGAAAGGAATTTTCTGGGTCTAAGTTTAGGATATATCCTTAGCATTTGGCATTGTTGAGGACTGAGGAAAACCTAAAAAGAAACTTAGTCAGGAAGGAATCAACAACTGACCTCCCATTCACAAGTCTATTCATTAGGCCTTGGCCACTTGTATTGGTATATTATCTTTTGAGAGTATAAGAACATAAGTCATAAAATGTGGAAAGTTCAACAGCACTCTTTCATTGTATCCTCTCACATCCTTCATTTGGCTCTTATCAGTGGCTTCTCATAACATAAAATCCTTGAATAGAAACAGGCGGACTAATGCAGGAAAGAACAAAGGGATAAAGAAAATGTAAGATAAAATTTCTCTCAATGGTAATTCTCTCAATACTTGGTTTTTGGTGAGATTATTTGGACCATTTGAATGATTAAGCCAGAATTAATGCTTTCTTGCCAGATGATTCTGTAAAATGAAAGATTTTCCCGTATTCAGTTAGCATTGCATGATAATTGTTATCATAAATTCAGTGACAGTTTAAAATTATTTGTTTATTTCCAGGAAACTGCTCCATTCAGGTCACATAGATGTGAGCTATTTTGCAGCAGGAATTATAGCACATTTGGCAAGTGATGGTGCTGAAACTTGGGTAGTTGATACTGTAACTAGGGAGCAGCTGCTTGAAGAATTGGTATGTATTACAAATGTTTAGTTTTTTGGCGTTCCTCTAGATATTTTCAGCTAAATGTCCTATATTTTATATAAGAAAATTTGTTTGTGTTATTCTACAGAGTTTAGATAAAAGTTGCTTTCCCTAAAACCTTTTTGGTTTTCATATTTTCTCACATTTAAATGCATATATCACTGCCATTATTTGAACAAAAAATTCCCATACATATCGTGTATAAGTGATGAGATTGGCCACCAATGCATCATTGCAATGTTCAGTTGTCATTGTTGATTTTATTAGCAGTAACCTCACAATTAAATAAACAAGAAGACTGAACAGAGATATGCAGAACTATAGCACTTGAACATTTATACAACCAATTCCCAGAAACAGAGTGGCTTAGAATTTACACAGATGGATCTGCAGACAAACAGAGAAATAATGTTGGAGGTGGTATATATTGTAAATATTTCTCGTATTATTTCACACTGCCTAGACAATCCACAAGTTATGAGGGTGAAATGGTGGCAGTATAAGGAGCATTGGAACAGATATACCATAGGACTGATATAAAAGAAAATAGTGATTCTTATAGATTCAGCCTCAGCTATACAAGCTATAGCACGATATGATAGTTCATATGAATCTTACAATGTAAGGGACATGAGATCTTATTAGAGATTACTCCAAACAAAATTTCAACAAATAATACTACTGTCGATACCAGCACATGTGGAAGTGATAGGTAACGAGAATGCAGACTTTCTGGCCAAAAAGGGGGCAGTGCTATATTCAAAACCAATAAAAGCCCTGTGGATTAAATGTAAAATTAAAAAATATCAAAACGGCCATAGAACAAAAATATCAACATAATATTCAATTGGAAATATCTAATAAAAATTATTCTAATATAAAAGAAAAAGTACAAAAAATAAAAAATCTATCTAGGAAGGAAGCAGTTGCTGATTTTAGACTGGCAACTGGACATGATTGTCTGGCGGAACATCTACACAGATTTGGTTTTATGAATGATAACACATGTAAGATCTGCAATACTGACAAGATTTTAAACGGAGAACATCTATTGGAATGCACAGAACTGAGGAAAGCTGCACCTGACGGAAAAATACACAAATTATACTGGCTGGCCAGGGAAAAATTGATGGATCTGCACATTAGATCAACAAGAGCAACAACCTCAGATGTTTCTTGCAACTACTATGTAAAATGAATAAAAATTAACTCGGCAACATATTTTCATGCTACAGTGTTGATGAAAATTCAATAAGAATATAAATTTAGTGATAGACATTGTATGAAAATCCTGGCAATGCAAAATTTGAGCAAACAGGATTTCTCATGGACCTACTATGAAGTAACCACAAACTTGATGGACAAGGAAACAGAGTGAGTTAAAAACATTTAAAATGCTAATACAATGATAAAACACTCTTAATGTTTCACTCTCTAAATTTAAAAATTCAAGACATGTTTCTTGAGAACTTTGCTCACATCTTCAACTGTTCTGTGCCCATTAAACTTATATGAGGCCTCATTGGTTTTCTAAATCAGAATCAGTACAAATCATATTCACATAGCACATGGAGAAGCGTAGGTTAATGTCTTAGTTTCATTTCGAATAATGGACTTCTTAAAGTAGAACGACTAACTCCCAGTTTGAGAGCTCTATTCCTGATGACTTATATGGGCTGATGGCTCTACTTTGAGCAATTGTTTTAATGGTTTGTGGTTCCAATTCTAATATATTCAGAAACCAACACAGTGAAAACAAGTATAAAATCTCCAGTAGATAAATTATTTTAAAATGCTTAAAATAGTACCACCGTGGCCTTATTATTCTTGAACAAGGAAACAGAGAGTAAAAAACTTCTAAAATGTTAATGTAATGATAAAACACTCTTAATGTTTCACTCTCTAAATTTAAAAATTCAGGACTATTTTGTGAGACTTTTGCTCACATAGTCAACTATTAAAATTAAAGTTAACATTATCGACTATGAACTCCTTATGTACAAACTTAAAAACTATAATCTCTTACCTGGTTCGAATTCTACCTTAGTGAGTGTCAGCAATGTGAATTAGCTCATGGTTCTACATTAATGTGTTCAAGATGTAAACACTAACTCCACTCTATTGTGAGCATTGGGAAAACGAAAAGAAATTTAGAAATTCGAAGAAAAAAACACTTTAGGAACATTAGATTGAAACAGATAGACAAATCAGTACTAGCAGCTCATTTTTGGAACAAAAATCATGAGATAAAACCAGAAATTAATTTACTGAAACAACTTCAAAACCCAATAGAACTATCCACATGGGAGTGAATTTTCATTTTAAAAAATAAGAACTTAATGAATTTTGATTTTCCGCCGTTGGATGAACTCGGCAAGTTTCTACTAGAACCACAAGATACCACCACAAGAGCGAACAGGCTTCCATCCCCTGTTTCGAACAACGGCATTCAGTCAACAGCAGCCGATGATGGGAGGAACCTCTCCCGAAATTAGTCCAAAGTTTTAAAAATGTAAGTGGAGTTAGTGTTAACGTTAACATCTTGAACACATTAAGGTAGGATATATTACCCCTCCATTGTCTACAGCTTCGTAAGTACATTTTTTACTTAGCTCATGGTTGTTTTTCCTCCTGACATTTCATTAAGGAAGCGGTTCCCCAGGGTTCAGTACTTGGCCCACACACCAATGGCATTGCTAAAGAGATAAAACACTGCAATTACCACCTATATAATGACTTAAACCCTACTTTTACACAGCCCCTCATTCTGCTCATGCAATGACTGTAGTGAATGAAGATCTAACTTCCATCTCCCTTTGGACACAAAAATTTGGACTAAAACTGAATCCAATTTAGAATGGCACAGCCAGGTAACCTGAGCATGCAACAAAATATTTTCTTTGATTCACACATTAAAACATGTAACAAAAGATCTACCTTTCAGTTTAAAAAAGAATCTTGTTCAAATGGTTGTTATGTCTCATTTTGATTATTGCAATGTTTTGTACTCTAATCTGAATACTGGGCAGATTGACAAATTACAATACATTCATAATGTCTGTGTCCATGTCGTCTTCAACAGTGGAAAATTTGATCATATGACACTCCTTCACAACCAACTGTCTTGGCTACCTCTAAAAGAATGTAGGACTCTCCATTCTATCATGCTTTTGTTCAAAGTCCTCCATACCTCCATTCCTCAATATATTGCCTCTTGCCTCATAGACCTATCTCTATCTCGGACTTGGAATATGACTTTACTGTCTATCCCTCATCACTGAACACATTTCTACTCAGCCTCATTCTTCATGAATGTTCCAAGAATCTGGAACTCTCTCCTTCCTGAACTCGGAGATTGTCAGAAAATAAAGATAGTTAAATGCAGATTAAATTGCCATCTCAACTCTATGAATCGCAATATAGTCTGTTCCTTTCTCTTATTCTTCTTCCCCCTTTTCTTCTTCTCTCCCTCTTCCTTCTCCCCTCCTCCCTCCTTTTCTTCCTCTTCTCTTCCCTTTTCCCCCTCCATCTCTCACCTAGCACTCTAGATAAATTGTTTGAGAACAAATGAAATTCAGACACCAACTTTCACCCATGTAACTTTTACAAGCACTAATATTTGACATTCCACTATTAATTTGACTTTTTTGTATTTTTAAATAGCTTTTGTATTTTAAATATTTTTATATTTTTGCTGGCTGTGCACCTGATAAGAGTAGAAGATAAGGCCCCCTTGCCAGATTAAATAAATAAATAAATAGTTTAAACCTACAAATTAGTAAAGAAGAATATTTTAATGAATACAAACAAATAGAAGAAACAGCAGTTAAAAATGGTTTTAAAAAACTAGTACATAAAAAGGTGCAGAAATTCAAGAGACAAAAACATATCAAAGAAACCACAACATTTTCAGCAAGAAAAGATAAACTAATTTTTAAAAAATTCACATATCATCCATGGGCCACAAAAAATTTCAGAATATTCTTAAAGATTTTAATATCAGGTTGGCACCGATTAATAGATTTAATGTTAAAAATTTACTGATAGATAATGTTAAAGACAGTACTCCACAAGAAGAAAAATCAGGTATTTACAAAATAAACTGTGCAGAATGTGAAAAAATCTACATTGGAAAAACAAAGAGAAACATAGGCTCATGGTTAAAGGAACATTTCAGGAACATAAAGTACAAGCAAATAGAGAAATCTGCAGTAGCATATCACTTTTGGACTCAAAATCATGACATTATAAATAAAGCAAAATTATTAAAATCAGTACAAGGACCTACAGAATTAGCAACCTGGGAGAAAAATCTACATCTACAAATGCAAAGACAGCATAATGGACTTCGACATTGCCGGGGATGAAAACAAAACTACAAGTTTATCACACCACCATGGCAGAATGTGCATTCCCACAGCTCAACGAATGATCCGACAGTTGAACTTTAGCCTGGCTGAAGATGGGAACTAAATGTTCTGGAAACCGGTTCCATACATTTATGAAAAGTAAGTGAAGCTTTAAGAATGTGTAGTTTCAACTGAATCATACAATGATATCAATTAAAATAAATAAAACTTTAGATATTTCATTGTTTCATTTACAGCAGAAGTTCATGGGACAAAGAAAGATAAAAAAGGTAAATTCAATGATCTGATGAAAATGTTAAAATATATACCACCTATCTTTCACAATTTTTATAACAATCTTTTTCATGACGATGATGTTGCAAAAGAGTGAAAATATGGAAATGGAGTATGTTAAATAAAGAAAGAATTATCATTATCCCATTTCTAATGTATTTTTTTAACTTAACAGCACAAAAATAGAGGAAATACTAATGGGAAGGGGTCAAGAATTTACAGGTAAACTTTAAACATAATATTTTACAAGTCCTGGTAACAAAGTTTTAAAAATTAGCTCAGCTATGATATAAAATAGGAAATATACTTTTGCACAAAATGAACGTTGATTGGGATCTGCTGTTATTATTCTGAATGTCTCAAATGTTATTTCAAGAACTCATCACTAAAGCACTTTCAAATTGTACTGTATTTAGAAAATTTCAGGCATTTTTTAAGTAAAGTAATAAAATCAGAATAATTACATTCAACCAGTGATTGCTTATTCTTACCACTTTAGTTAGTGGCAGGCATCATCAAATACCAAACCCTTGCTAAAATAAATCTTTTAATTTCAAAAACTTCAAAATTAACAATTACAGGCAACAACTATAAAATTTGCCTCAAATAAAAAGGCTCATTTGACTCCTGAAAAGTTTATAAATCTCAACATGGTAAATGAGCACATTATAGTGAACTTAGTACTTTCAATGATTAGATCTCTCGGAAGTTTCAATTAATGAGACAAAACACATTTGCAAGTATCAGTTTGTGGATAACATGTCTGCAGGTTAAGCTTATCAAATGTTTGTTCATCTTCATTTCCTCAGCGCTTAATGATCCTGGCTGTTTTGTGCCCTTAAACCATAATCATCATCTTCGTTTCAAGCAGTGTACATGCCCCTCTTTACTTTCGATGTTAATTGATGTAGCGTTGACATTGAAGTAACTCTGTTTGTAAGATTCCACTGTAGCAGTACCTTGTGTTATTGGCTGAGCTATTCCACTTTGATTGGGAATCTAAAACTGCCAAGAGTTTCATCATGCCATATTCAGATTTTATATCTGCAAATCTTTCTTTTTTTGACACCTGAAAGTATTTATTCCATTAGAGAAGGTAACATTTTGCTATCCCAGGCACAGTTAAAGGTACAGATCCTAAGACAAAAACAAAGAGCTGACTCACAAAGAATTAGTTTGTCTAAGTTAGCTAAACTCTGCTCTCAATTCATACTGGCATGTCTCTATGCATGGTCTTACAGCCTTTAGCCTCATACTATCATCTATTGAATTTTCCATGGCAGACATAAGCTGGCAGTGAGCAGTTAAAAGCAGGTGTCTAGCAATAACATCTTCCAAAGTTTGAATTATATCTATGCATGAATTGTTTTAACATTTTTTAAAAAATTGAGTCAAAATTGTAACATACACACCACTAAAATTCAATAAAATGGAAGACTAGTTTCGGGAGCCATCGCTCCTATCATCAGTTCCTGGTCAACTGCCAGTCTCGTTGTTTGTGGTAGGTCGATTCATCTCTGGTGGAGGTTTAATGAACTTTTGTATTAGTACATCACTTGGCGGAATTTCGAAATTAAAAACTCTCTCTTTATTCTTCCAAATATAGATGTTTTCCCAGACTGTAAGTTCAGTTTTTCTTTTAATATTTTTAAGTAATTTGGGGTTTTTATTAATGTTATGTTGTTCTTTCCAAAAGTGCCAAGCTACCGCCGATTTTTCTTCTTGTTTTTGGTTTATATTCCTAATGTGTTCTCTAGCTCTTGTTTTATGTTTCTTTTGGTCTTTCCAACATAAATTTTTTCACAATCATTACAGTTCATCTGATATATTCCTGATTTATGTTCTTCTTGTAGGTTATCTTCTTTTTGTCTTGAGTTAAGGATATTTTTAATGGAATAATTATTTTTTGGAGTCAAAACAATGTTGTATCTTTTAAAAATCTTTTGAAATTTATGAAAGGCTGATTGGTGGTATGTGAATTTTTTGTATGTTCTGTTTTTCTCTTTGATGGGAGTAAGTTAGTGGTGTCTCTGATTTTCTTTTTATTCTTTGCTCTGTCTATTTTCTTGTGCACAACTTCTTGTTTGAAGCCATTTTCTATAGCTATATCTATTATATTATTCATTTCCAGTTCATATTCCTCTTTGTTCATTGGAACATTAACCAGTCTGTATGCAAGACTATTTAAAACTGCATGTTTGTGGGGAACTGGATTAAAACTGTTATATTTAATGTAATTATCCATGTGTGTAGGTTTTCTGTATACGCCAAAGTTTAGGTGATTTTCTTTTTTAATTATCTTAATATCCAAGAAAGGTAACTGTTTATTGCATTCTCTCTCCATAGTGAATTTAATTGTTTTTTCCTGTAAGTTAAGTAACTTTAGTGCATCATCCAAGTGTCTTTCTGGTCTATTGCAAAAATATCATCCACATAGCGATACCAAGTCTTAAATATCCAAGGGAAACTATTTACTATTCTAATTTCTAAACCACTCATAAAAATGTCTGCCAATATTGGTGATAGTGGGCTACCCATTGTCAGACCAAAATTTTGTTTGTAATATTTGTTATTAAATGTAAAGTAATTTTGTTCTGGACACAAGTTAATTAATGTAATGTATTCTTGAATATCCATTGTGGTTATTCCTATCTTTTGTAACCATTTTTTTATCAGAGAGTATAAATTCAGTGTAGGAATACTTGGAAAAAGTGCTGTAACATCAAATGAAACTAAGGTATCTGTTTTTTCTATTTTTATGTCTTTAATTTTTTGAATAAGATCTAATGAGTTTTTTTATACTAAGAGATTCAAATCTTGGAAAAGTAGAAAATTTGTAAGTCAACCATTTTGCTAGTAAGTTGGAGCGTCTATATTATTTATGATAGGTCTCATTGTTTTCCCTGGTTGGTGTACTTTTGGGAGACTGTAGATTGTAGGTATTGTAGGGTTATCTAATTTAATTTTATAATGTTCCTTTTTATCTATCAATTTGCAATCAGTAATTGTTTTATTAAATGTGCTTTTGCATTGATTTAATGGATTTTTTGTTACTATTGAATATTCATTGTTTTTTAATAATTGTTCCATTCTGTCTATATAATCATTCTTATATAGAATTACCACAGTATTTCCTTTGTCTGCTCTTGTGTAGATAACAGGTTTGTTTTTTAGTGTCTTTATTATCTTTGTGTAAGGGTCGGTATTATTTTTATTTCTAATTTGTTTGATGATAATACAGCACTGGCTTTGAATTGTATTCCTATCTATTTCTGTAAGGCTTTTGGTGGCTATTTGTATGTCTGCTACATAATCTTCAACTTTTTTGGAGAAATTTACACAAGTTTTTAAACCTTTATTCAAAAAATTGATATCTGTATCTGTGAATGTTTGTTCTGAAAGGTTATAGACATTATTTTTTGTGTTTTTTTCCTTGGATGGTGTTTTTATCTCTTGTTTTTTGCATAAATTATCCAATTTATGTTTTAGTATTTTAGTCTTATTTTTCATATTTCGATTAAGTATTGTCAAGAGGTTGTTTTCCAAATTATCCCAGATAAAATTGCCTAGAACTTTAGTTAATTTCAAATGTAGGTTATACAGTTGTAGTTCTATTTCACTTCTATTTCTGTAGTGTTGGTTTTTTTCCATTTCAAGGATATTTGACACCACTGTTACAAAAGTTCACTATATTTTATATGAATTGTTTTATTTGTAATTTTTTACAACTAAAAGTAATGTTTAATATAAACAAGACAATACAACTTATAATTGCAAAGGATTATTTGAATTTTAAGCCATTTATGCTCACACAAAAAATATAAGTAAACTTCGTTTTCAAAATTAATAGAAAGTGAACAAATATAAATTAAAAACTAAAATTTAAATATAAGTTAACTTAATATCAGATGTGAAAATCCTTTGCTTTTACTGCCCTCATTCTTCAAGGTATGGATAAAATTAAATGCCTAGACAAATTTTCACAGGATGGTGCTTCCTCCAAAGTGTCCTGTATTTGATCCCACAAAGCCTCTTTTGTCCCCTGCTGCCATGCAGATCAATTTAACTCAACCACTTTTTCCACCTCTGCCCTGACATTTTCAGTAGGATTAAAATCTTGTGAGCAAGGAAGCCAATTAATTGTTGCGGTATAGTGTCTCTGTGAGAACCAGTTTGAAGCCTGTTGATCTGTGTGAAAAGGATGATTATTCTGTTAGAATTCAATGATTCCATCAGGATACTTCATTTTCAAAGAAAGAATCATGAATGTTTTTAAGGATGTTTTTAATTGGTGGCTGTTTAGTGTTTATCAAGACACCACAACATACATCCCATCCATCTCCAACCAATGTAGATATGTTGCCTTGATGATACAATGTTGGTCCTGGTGGTGTAGTGGTAACTAAACCCAAGATTGCGGGTTCAAACCCGGCCAGGGACGATGGATTTTTTGGGGGTGTAAAAATCCTAAGTAAGACTTCCTTTGGAAGGGAAGTAATGTTGAGGGGCCCATGTCGTATATTTATGGCACATGAAAGAACCTCAAGCCTGAAAGAAGAGGCCTCTGAGTAAAATTTGTTGGCTGTTTCACGCCCTGAATAGAATAGCACGCTAATAACCTGTCATGTTAAAGAGCGTCCGTAAATAAAACAAATCAAAAAAAAAATGTGATACAATTGAATCCATGTATCTTGCATCATTCATTCCCTGGGATGGTGGACAATTATTTTTACCCTGTTTGTTATATCATTTGTGAATATAACTTCCAGTTTTGGTTGGCATTTTCTTCTGTAAAAGCAAAGCAAAATAATCATGTCATCATCTTTAAGACACTCCCTCTTAGCATTTGATCAAGCAAACAGCCCTATGGCATTCAAATTACTTTGGGCTCTGCAGTTTGATCCATGGAAATGAGAATTACTACTTATTGCAGAGATATATTGGAAGTGATTGCTGTCTACCATCTGCAAATGCATTTGTAGAAAGAGCAGTTTGCTTCACTTACTTTGAAAGGAGGGCTGCATTGCTAATTTCTATAAATTTTACCTCCATGGCTTGTAAAGTTTTCAATAATGCTAAATGTAATAAAGACTTATTATAACATAGGTCTGGCAGTGATAAATACAAGTAATATAATAAGATATTTCAAATTATTGGTTTTGTATTTTGAATATCATTGTTAAAATGTTGTGTTTAGAAAAATGATGTAAAATGCATGAAATTGTATCTCTTTTATATTGTTTAAACTTTATAAGTGTTGTAAATTTCTTAAATGTTGATTATCCACATGTTGAAAACAATAAAAACTTTTATTCTCATTTAGTTATGATAAATCTAACTTTGAATGTCAAGGATATTGAAATTGAAACCCCAAATGAATGTACAGTTTTAGTTTGTTAATCAAATCTTATGATATGTGTAATTTTTACATACTTTGAATTTTTTTATATGTTAAAGATTAATTGTACACTAGTGTCTCTCAGTATATCTGAGAAATCTGGCAATCCTGGTTAAATATGACACTACATTAGGCATTATTTGATTTGGCACTGTGAAGATATTTCCCATTAATTTAACTAGAAGATATGCTTGTAAGTATTTATTGGCTTAATGTGAGGGTTGCACACTAGCAGGGACCATATAGAAATTCACTATCATTATACAAAGTAAGCAATAGAATTTTATTAATGAATATCATTGTATGATTCAGTTGAACTACACACTCTTAAAGCTTCACTTATTTTTCATAAATGTATGGAACCGGTTTCAAGAACATTTTGTTCCCATCTTCAGCCATGCTAAGGTTCAACTGTCGGATCATTCGTTGAGCTGTGGGAATGTATATTCTGCTCTGGTGGCGGTGTGATAAACTTGTAGTTTATGTTTTCATCCCCGACAATGTCGAAGTTCATTATGCTGTCTTTGTATTTGTAGATGTCAATTTTCTCCCAGGTTGCTAATTCCATAGGTCCTTGTACTGATTTTAATAATTTTGTTTTATTTATGATGTCATGATTTTGTGTCCAAAAATGATATGCTACTGCTGATTTCTCTATTTGCTTGTACTTTATGTTCCTGAAATGTTCCTTTAACGGTTAAAGGAACATTTCAGGAACATAAAGTACAAGCAAATAGAGAAATCAGCAGTAGCATATCATTTTTGGACACACGGTTAAAGGAACATTTCAGGAACATAAAGTACAAGCAAATAGAGAAATCAGCAGTAGCATATCATTTTTGGACACAAAATCACGACATAATAAATAAAACAAAATTATTAAAATCAGTACAAGGACCTACGGAATTAGCAACCTGGGAGAAAATCTACATCTACAAATACAAAGACAGCATAATGAACTTCGACATTGTCGGGGATGAAAACATAAACTACAAGTTTATCACACCGCCACCAGAGCAGAATATACATTCCCACAGCTCAACGAATGATCCGACAGTTGAACCTTAGCATGGCTGAAGATGGGAACAAAATGTTCTCGAAACCGGTTCCATACATTTATGAAAAGTAAGTGAAGCTTTAAGAGAGTGTAGTTCAACTGAATCATACAATGATATTCATTAATATGATTGGCTTCACTGTATAAAGTTCCAATTTACATTTAAGTAATAGAATTTTAGTTTATATTTATTTTAATATAACTGATTTCAATCTTGGCACAAAATGTGAATTACAGGGTGAGGTTGTGATGCAGTGGGAAACACCAGAAGGTGAAATGGTGGCTTATCGGTCCTTTCATCCCTTCTTTCCATTGCTGACATGCCACGATGATTACCAGGTTCAATTATGGGCAGTATGGGCAATCCAGCATGTCTGCACCAAGAATGGTAAGCTTCATTGTCATCAGCAAGCATTGGACTTCAGTAGATTGTGAAGTGAAATTCAAAATTTTTTGTGGGTCTATTAGGTGTGAAATTTTGTTTGAGTTAATATTTTATATATATAGTGTTGTAGCATTGTGTTATATTATCTAGGCAGCTGTTTTGCTGGGTTAATCCAGGCACTGAAGAGCATATAAGTATATAGCTCACAGGATAGAGAGTAGATGATACAAGGTTTGATTCCTAAGCTCCACCCCTGACCATTTTTGTAATTGATATAAAATGTTTATTTCATGGTATGAGAATGCCTGAAATTTATAAAATCCCTATGCAGTTTCAAATTTATACATTATTGCATTACAACACAGCAACTGTTTAAATGATAAGTTCTGACCCATAGAAAATAGATTCTGTGAGCACAGGTGTAAATGAAGGCAATGTATTCATTTGATAAAGATGGTGTGATGGGTTATAATTTCCTTGAAGATGAGCATGACAACAATCCTTGGAAAACTGTCATAGTAGAAGAAACATAAATTAAGTTCATGATATAATGTTGTACGATTGATGAATAGCTGTTAGAAATATAATAGAGGAAAGAGGCATTTCATACCATCATATTTATGTAATGTTTAAACTGAAGAATTAGAAATTGAAAAATTAACTGTGAGGTGAGACCTTGAATAATGATATCTAACCAAAAATTGTTAAGAGTCAACACTTGTAAGCAACATCTAAGTCGTTTTGAGGCAGACAAAGAGAAATTTCTTGACAGATTTGTAACAAATGAGTAATGAGACCATCAATATTACACAGAAACTAAAATTCAAAGTAAGAAATGGAAACTGGAAGTCTCCAGTGCAGCTAACAGCAGGTAAGATAATGCGTAAAATTGTTAATTAGAACATTGCACAGTGAAGCTAATCATGTATTGAGATCATAGTGCAAATGAGTCGAACGGACACTCTTTTGCTCCATTTAAATATGTAGAACCGGTTTCAAAAACCGTTTGCTCGCATCGTCAGCCCCAATTGTCGACAGGAGGATAAACTGCTATGCTGTGGGAATGTGTAATCTGCTCTGGTGGAGGTGTGATGAACTTGAAGTTTATGTTTTCATTACTGGAAGTGTCAAAGTTCATTAAACTGTCTTTGTACTTGTGAATGTAGATTTTCTTCTATGTTGCTAATTCTGTAGTTCCTTGCACTGATTTTAATAATTTTGGTTTTTCAATATGTTGTGGTTTTCTGTCCAGAAATGCAATGCCATTGCTGATTTCTCCATCTGCGTATATTTTTTGTTTTTCTGAAATGTTCTTTTAATTGTGTACCCATGTTTCTCTTTGCTTTTCCAATGTAGATTTTTTCATACTCTGCACAACTTATTTTATAAATACCTGCTTTTTTCTCATGTGGAATACTGTGATTAAAATAATCAATCAGGAGATTTTGAACATTAAATCTGATTAGAGGTGTTAACCTGATATTAAAATCTTTAAATATTCTAAAAATTTTTGTAGCCCATGGATGATATGTGAATTTTTTAAAAATTAGCTTATCTTTTTTGTAGAAAGTTTTGTGGTTTCTTTTATAAGTTTTTTCCTATTGAATTTCTCTACTTATAACCAATTTTAACTGCTATTCTTTTAATTTGTTTGTATTCTTTAAAGTATTCTTCTTTGCTAATTTCGAGGTTAACTAGCTGATGTGTTAAGTTGTTGATAACTTCATGTTTTTGCATTGTGGAGTTAAAACCATCAGCTTTGATGTGATTGCATGTGTATTCTTTCTGTATATTCCGCATTCCAGGTTTTCGTGACATTTTGTCATTTTTATGTCCAAGAAAGATATCGTGTTATCTTTTTCAGTTTTGTATGTGAATAAAATGTTTTTATCTGGTAATTCAGAAGTTTTATGGCATCATTGATGAGTTTTTGTTGACTATGGCAAATATATTGTTGACATATCTGTATCATATTTTAAATATGTATGGTAAAGCTGAGTTGATGTGTGTTTCAAATTTGCTCTTCAAGAGGCTAGCTAAAAATGGAGATGAGGGACAGCCCATAGTAAGTCCTGATTGTTTGTTATAAAATTTGCCTTTGAAAGAAAAATAGGATTGGTTTATGCAAATTTCTGTGAGATTATTTAAAAGTAACTGGAGCAAAAGAGTGTTAGTTCGCCTCATTCACACAATGATCTTTAGATAATGCCTGTTTTTGGGATGTACAGTCTTATCCAAGTTGATTATTTGCAGAGAGGAGCCACAATAAGAGATTATTTTTAAATTTTAATTTAAAAATTATGAGATATTGCATTAAGTTGAGGCAAGACATGCTTTTTGTTCAGGATAATGCATCAAGCTACCAAAAGCATTGTGTTACATGGCTGCTGTTGATAAAGCAGCATTTGAACTACTAGAACATTCTGCTTACTCTCCAGATCCAACCTAGTGACTTTAGGTAGTTTCCAGAAACAAAAGAAAAATTTTAAGAGGAGAAGGGAAGGGGGTTATTTTGATTAGATTGTAAAGTCATGCAGGCTGTAAACCAGTGACTGTCAGAGATATTTCATTTCATTCTCTATGCGCAGGTAAATAGGCTATGCCCATATTTTGTAAAAAAGAAACATGAATGTATGTAATATAAATGATTATCCAATACTGTGTCTCATACACTCTAGTGCTTCACTTACTTTTAAAATATAGTGGGACCAGTTTCTCAGAAACATTAAGTACAAACAAATAGATGGGTCTGCAGTAGTGCATCACTTTTGGATAGATAAAAGTGATATAAAAAAGGAAATAAAGTTGCTTAAAGAAGCACATGGATATATAGAATAAGATACATGAGAGAGGATTTACATTTACAAATGCAAAGTTCATCTTATGAACTTCAACATTCCTGGGGAACAATACAAACTTTCAGCTCATAAAAGTACTGCTAGGAAGGAGACGCAAGTCCTCTTAGAAGATATTTTCTCCAACCAGTCATCAAGGATGGAGAGGATTCTCTTGGAAACTGGTCCCACTACACTTTAAAAGTAAGTGAGGCACTAGAGTGTATGAGACAACATTATTGGATAATCATTTATATTTTATCTAGCTTCACTACATTGAAGAATTTTAAAAAAAAATTGTAATAAGTTATGAATGTATGTATTATATGAATAGGTATAAGTCATAAATGCATAGAATATGTTTTAAGTTTTTTTATTGTTACTTTGGCTTCTTTTAGATTATAAAAAGAATTTTCTACTAAATATATTTTGTGGTTTTTATAATAACCTTTATATATACTGGTAATTAAGGGGAACGTCAAATAATTGCTGAATGGAAAATACAGGCAAGGAATTATATAATTAATGTGCATCAAAAATAATTCTGTTCTCTCTTAAGTTAGTGTATATATTATAATTTTTTGGTTCATTAGTATCAAAATATATATGAATGGATCAGTTAATATTTGAATTCTTAAAAATATATCAGCACATATGTTATCTTTTTCTAATCATCTATTATTCTAATGGTTTTCTTTGACAATTTAAAAAGAAATATAACATCCTCATTTGTATATGCATAATATTTTCCCTAGTTATTCTCATGTGTGAATGTATGATAGCATAATAAATCTGAATAAATTACACAACTAACTGTATATAAAAATGGAAAAAAAATACACAGTTTACAGCCCACCTGGCAATCAGAATCTAGTTAAAATCAGCAAAGACAAACATCCCCAGAGGAAAACCAAAAAAATATAAACATTTTTGGAACAAAAAATTAGAAACACTAAAAGCAGAAAGAAATAGTACTAGAGACTTAGCACAAAACAATAAAAATAGGGAAGATGTAATAGAATGGAGGAAAAAAGATGCGATCTTCAGACAAGAATTAATCTTATCCAAACAACAATGCTATGATAAATTCTTAACTGAGTTGGACTATAGAACCAATAGTACCAAAGTGTACAAGCACATTTATAATGTTAGCGGAAAGTACGACAATAGTAATAAAAGTATATATATTAAAAAAGGTAATAAAAATATATACAATAACATTGATATTGCTAAAGAATTTAACCAACATTATAAGAAAGTTAATATACTAGTAAAACACCTGACAAAAGATAATTGAACATTAAAAAAAATCCAACACGATAGAAATAAAATGCAAACAGTATCTCTGGATTCGAAGTTCCAATTGGAAGAATTAGAACAGGCAGTGAAAACACTAAAAAATAAAAAACAACCAGGACCAGACCTTATACATCCAGAGTACATTAAGAATCTTGGAATAAGAGCAAAAAAGATATTATTGGAAATTGTTAATAAAATATGGTTTGAACAAGAGAATATGCCATCAAGCTGGTGCAAAGCATTAGTAACACCAATTTTAAAACCAGGAAAAACTACAAATGAAACAAAAAGTTACAGACCTATATCATTGACCTCAATTCTGGCAAAAATAGCAGATAAAATGGTAGTTAATATATTAATATATTACCCTGAAACAAACAACTTATTAACAGACGAACAGGCTGGATTTAGAAGACAATATTCAACAGTTCACCAAACGTCAAGATTAATAGAGGATGTGAAAAGTAAACTAGCTAATAATATGTCAGTAGCTGCAGTATTCATAGATTTTCAAACAGCATTTAATCTAGTATGGAAAGAGATGTTAATTAAAAAATTAATACAAATGAATTGCCCAAAAAATATAATTAGATGGTATAGAAGATTCCTACAGCAAAGATGGATTGCAGTTAAATGGAAGAATACATTATCCAAATACACCCAACTCAAAACTGGAGTGGCACAGGGTGCAGTATCCAGTCCGTTATTATTTAATATATATATTAACGATATGCCAAAGACTATAAAACAAACCAGAACAAACAGTGCAATGTGTGCAGATGATGTAATTATATGGTCAGCTGAAAAAAATGATAAGAATGTATATATCAGACTAGAAGAAAAGAAGAAAAATAATATGGTTCATTAATGCAGCCAAAACTAAATATAAGTCGACACTATGAAACACTTTGATGAAAGGGGAAAAAACTTAAAACTTGAAATTAATGGAAGTCAAATAAAATATGCAGAAGAAATCAAATATTTGGGAATAGCACTGGACAGGAAATTAAAAATGAAAGAACATGTACAAAATATCACACAAAAAGCCATAAAACAAAGTAACATATTGAAAAGATTAGCTGGATCTAAATGGGACAACTCAATGGAAGTTTTAAATAAAACATATAATAGATATATAAAACCAGTACTAAAGCATGGATGTGAGCTACTATTAATAGCAACAGAAGAAAAAATTAATAAGATTGAGAAATGCCAAAATCAATGTTTAAGACTGATAACAGGTGCTGTAAAAACACCACCAATAAATGCACTTCTGGCCGGAATGAATAATAATCCAATGAAAACCAGCATTGAAACACAAGCGGCACAATTATGCATAAAATTAAAAACAAACCCAAGTAAATATCAATGGTTTCATCAACTACCCAAAGAACACAAACTAATAACACAGATCACAATTACTGCCTAGCAATCCACAAGATATGAAGGTGAAATGGTGGCAATACAACGAGCGTTGGAACAGATATACCGTAGGACTGATATGAAAGAAAATAAAGTAGTGATTCTTACAAGTTCAGCTTCAGCTGTATAAGCTATAGAACGATGTGATAGTTCATATGAATCTTACAATGTAAGGGACGTGAGATCTTATTATAGATTACTCCAAACAAAATTTCAACAAATAATGCTACTGTGGATACCAGCACATGTGGGAGTGATAGGTAACAAGATGCAGACTTTCTGGCCAGAATGGGGGCAGCGCTGTATTCAAAACCAATAAAGCCCTGTGGATTAAATGTAAAATTAAAAAATATCAAAACGACCGTAAACAAAAATATCAACATAATATTCAAGTGGAAATATCTAATAAAAATTATTCTAATATAAAAGAAACGGTACAAAAAATAAAAAATCTATCAAGGAAGGAAGCAGTTGCTGATTTTAGACTGGCAACTGGACATGATTGTCTGGCGGAACATCTAGACAGATTAGGTTTTATGAATGATAACAAATGTAAGATCTGCAATACTGACAAGATTCTAAACGGAGAACATCTATTGGAATGCACAGAACTGAGGAAAGCTGCACCTGATGAGAAAATATACAAATTATATTGGCTGGCCAGGGAAAAATTGATGGATCAAAATTCTGCACATTAGATCAACAACAACATAATAAATCTGTTTCATTATCGATTGTTTTCCTAACTGCCTTGTTACATAAATGCCTTTGTTTAATTTCTGGTAATGTGCAATTTTTGGGATTTAAAATGTGTCATTTATTACTCCTGGAAAGATGGCACAATTTGTTTCTGAAATACTTTGGGATACTTTCACCATCTAAATGAATATTAACACAATTTGAAAAGTACCTTTTAATTTAAAAGTTTATCCAAGCTATTTTTGGAATATTTACTATCCAAACTTCTATACTATAACCCTTTATAAGGACATTACTCAAATTTCATCATGCTGGTGATGAAGGCAACAGCCTTCAAAACTTGTCCAAGTAAATGGAACAAAATTAGTGAAATTTGAATGATTTTCTCATAAAGTGTTGTGGTATTATACTATATTGCACTGTGAAAATCCCGCTATTTAAAACTACAATACTGTTTTATAATTTCTAATATAGCATTAACTTGAAGTTCTGCATCTTTTGCTGTTTTGACCTTAATTATTTCACTGTGAAAATCCTGATATTTAAAACTATTTCTACAATATTGTTTATAATTTCTAATATAGCATTAGCTTTAAGTTCTGCATCCTTTGCTGTTTTGACCTTAATTATTACTCTCATATCATCTGCATACCCTATTGCTATGTCCTCAATTCATTGAATAATTTCAAATGTCATTTACATACACTAAGACAAAAAGGGACATTGTTTCTAGCTTTAGGAATTTAGTGTTTTATATATAATTTAAAAGAAAATTATAATTTTTGTAACTACTCCTCCTCCTCCCCCTCCCCCTCCTCCTCCTCCTCCTCCTCCTCCTCCTCCTTCTTCTTCTTCTTCTTCTTCCTCTTCCTCTTCCTCTTCCTCTTCTTCTTAGGTATGCTGTAGATCCAAATTTGTTCTGGTCCTCAGATTCTTTGTTCTTCTAGTTTCTTTATAAGATTACTAATGTTTACACAGTTTGAGCTTTTGGCAGATCCAAGAAATTTAGAGAATTTGTTGTAATATTATTTTCTTTATCTATTGACTTTGTTGTTTATTTTTGCTCATGGAATCCATATTGTCTTTTGGACATTATATTTAAACATTTTTAGGTAGTTTTGTAATTGTTGTAAGTTTAAGTCTTCCATTATTTTTGAAAAGGTAGAGCATAAGGTGATAGACTAGTGTTTTTTTATACTGTTCTTACATCCTTTTTGTTTAAATGGTGGTCTGAGGATTATTTTCTTTAAAGTATCTGGAAATGTTACTGCAATAAATGGTATATTAATAATATATGTTAAGGCTTAATGACTTAGTTGCTTTATTAGGTTGGAGTAGGTTCATTGTTTCTCAGTAGTGGCTGATAATAGGAGGCAAGGTAGCTAGGGGGCCTTTCCAGTCTAATACATCCCCAACAACCAACAATTGCCAGAGGAAAATTTTGGAATAAAGCCATGAGACACAGAAGATGCAAGCTCACATTTCTTTCTTACTGCCAGTACCAAAGGGAATGGTTGAGGTTTGATTAAGCATTGAAGAATATTTTTCTCCACACTGCAGGGCTTCTTTCTTCCATTAATCTTCCAGCATATTGCAGTTCTTGCCATTATTGTGGCTAAACATAATCTTACAAACAGTGAAACCAACTGGAATTGCAATGCCAGAATGATATCTGCTATTCACACTAAGTGTATGTTGAAATTTTAGAGTGAAATAATTGATTGTTGAATTTTGCTAATTTTCATTTTGTGTTTCTTCTATCACATTTCATAGAGTATATTCCTAAAAATAAATTGGTTTTTAATATCCTTCAGAAGAAAGCCAGTGATGCACAATTGTACAACTGTGTAGTCTCAGAATGTATTATGCACATGAAAAACAAACAAAATATAGAAAAGTTTGTGAAGCTTCAACCATTTCTTATCCTACAATTTCCATAAACATCTGAACTGAGGCATGAATACATTGACAATCCACCTATTTGTAAATACATGCAGATTTACTATTTTAATGTCCAATATTTTAATATCGGGTAATATTAAAACAGAATTAAAAGCTTGATTTTCACATTGTTTGAAACTGAAATTCCTCAAATTAGCTCACACTGCTCAGTTTATAAATTATGATCAGCATTTCCCTGTGGATGCAGTAAACATATTATTAGAAACTTATGGTGCTTTCTTCAACCATTCTCAATTGCATATAAAAATGGAAATCGTCTTTTCTTGTTTGCACAAAGAAATATTCATTGCATCAATTTGGAAGACTTAATTAAAAAGTTGATTCAGAATGAAACAAATTAAATTATTTCTGAAGTCTTCAACCAATTTACCACAGTGCTACTAACCTGCAATTAGTGTTTCAGTTGAAAACCGTTTTTCTTGCCTTAAACACATAAAAATATATTTGAGAAACAGTATGACTTTATGCTTGAGAGTGGTGACACATGATAAAAATTCATCAGACAATTTGGGATGGAAGAGAAATTGCTGAATAAATTTGTTTTACAAGTAATCACGTTTCCAAAATGCATTATTTCTTTTGTGGATACTGCCATTATCGTATCATATAAGCATCACAATTTCCATCAAAATTATTGATAGTACTTGTAGTATTAGTTTATAGCAGTATTTGGAATATTAATCATAAGTACTTACGAGGGTAGGTCCATAAGTTTCCGGCATTGCTAATAAGGATTATCACCTTCACAATATCCTTATCTGGTGTCATAACTTATCGGTTAATGTTAAGTAAATAATTGCAGCTGTAACTTCCATTTCACTGTGTTCAATTGTTCAGATATAGTGGCATAAAGAAGGCTATGTGTAAAAGATTGTGACATGTTCAAAATGGAGTATCGAACTGTTATTAAGTTCTTCACAAAAGAAAGACATTTCATTCTTCACAAATGAAATTAAACAGCGATATGGGGAAACATCCCCCTCATATTCTACCGTAAAAGACTGGGCCAAACTTTTTTGAATGGGTTGAGAAAGCATTCAAAATGAAGAGCGTTCAGGTTGGCACTTGGAGGTGCTCACTCCTGAAAACATCGCTGTTGTGGAAGGAGAAATTATGGAAGACTGGCAGCTCAAAGTTACAGAAATAGCAGCAAGGTTGGACCTTTCTCAAACAACAGTTCTTCAAATTATTCATGAACATTTAAACATGAATAAGGTTAGTGCAAGATGGGTACCTAGACTTCTTTCCTCAGTCCAAAAGCAGTAACAAGTCATCTATTGTCACGCATTTTTGGAGCTCTGCAGTGCCAACGAGAGAGAAGTTCTGCTAACCATTGTTACATGAGATGGAACCATGGTCCTCTACTATGATCCCTTGTCCAAAAGAGAATCAATGGAGTGGCAGACTTAAACCCAGTAAAGGCCAAGGTGACTCAGTCAACCAAGAATTTTGGGACTGTGAAGGAATACCCTTCATTGACTTCAAGGAGAGAAACCCCACAGTAAGTAGGGAGTACTATGCTGACCTACTGCACAGACTGCATACTTCCATCAAAGAGAAAAGGCGAGGAAAACTGAGTGGGGGTGTGCGCCTTCTTCATGACAATTAGCCTGTGTACACAGTTCTTGTTGCAAAGAAAGCTATGTGTAAAGAAATGTGGCTTCAAAGAGAACAACCATCCACCTTACAGCCCAGATCTGGCTCCCAGTGACTATTTCCTCTTCTGAAAACTCAAGAAGGACCTTCGAGAAAGGAAATTTAAGTGTGACGAAGAATTGATGAATGCTGTGTATGCCCATTTTGCAGACAAGACGTCTGACTATTTTGGGGGAATATTGAAATGTTAATTCAAAGAAGTGAGAATGTATTGCAATAAAGGGTAACTATATTGAAAATTGAAATATAGTTGTATCTTTATCTTAGCTAGAAAATGTTTAGGCTGGAAACTTATGATCCTACCCTAGTACAGATGTCATTTATAAGGAATAGGAATTTTTCTGATATCTTATCAAACTGTCTGGCTCCCCTAGAATTTGTGCCCATAATTCACTGCTGCTGTTTGTTTATTTTCTTATAATGTTTAAGTAATATTTACATATATTGCTTTTTGCTTTTTAGCTCAATTCTTTTTGTATGTTTACATATGAGATGTATCATTTATAATATTGCTCTCATCTTA
The DNA here is from genome assembly GCA_030762175.1 of Metallyticus violacea. Lineage (NCBI taxonomy): Eukaryota > Metazoa > Arthropoda > Insecta > Mantodea > Metallyticidae > Metallyticus > Metallyticus violacea. Next base: position 81,227,313 of record CM060830.1, read on the forward strand.
CTTTCACTTTTTTATTAATTCCCTGTATCGTATAATTTTTTTTACTTTTATTATATTTTTAATTTTATACTTTCATTATTGTTTCTATATATTATTGATTTTTTATCTATATTTGGTGCTATATTAAATTAAAAATGTTCATTTGTTCCTATGTTATTTTTATTTCCTTTGTTATTCATTTTGCATACATTGTTCCTTTTCTTCATCTTCCAGTTTTATTTTTTTATTGGCATTATAGTGTGTAATTTTTTTATATTATTTTATAAATTTTTTTCATACATTTTAGTTACTTTCTCATCTTCAAATATCTTTTATCACTTATCTGCTTATTTTCCTTATTTATGTCACTTTTTTATGGAAAAATATTCTGCTTGCCATCTTTTTTGTTTACTTTTAGAAGTGTTTGAAATTATTTCCTATTCTTCTGCTACTGATTCCATTTCTTTTTTGTTAGATTGATAAAGGTATTATCAGTGATTTTTGACCACTGTGTAACTCTGATAGGTTCTTGCCAAAGTATAAAAATTGTCTCATTAGAGATATATATAGAAAGTTTATCTTCTTCTGGTGTTCTGTACACTCCTAATTACTATATTTTTTTGCTTTTAGGTTTGTTTCTGTTACTCATGTTCCATATACCATTTTGTCTGCGAGTTCCTTGCAGCTTGTTTCTCTGAAATGTATAGTATCTTCTACATAAATGTACTGAGTCTTTGTCTTCCTTTATATTTATATACATAAAAAATGTTATTCATAAAATATAAAATTGTTTTTTGTGAAATAATTTGTTATATAATGACAGCATACAAATATTTAAGAACTTTCGAAAATTTATAAGAAATTTTTAAAAAATTCTGTTTGAAGTCGCGCGGTGAAGCTCGTTAAATGTAATTTCTATCTAATCTGTCGTCTAACACACTCTTATGCCTTACTTACTTTTAAATACAGTGGGACCGGTTTCAAAGAGATATCCTCTCCATCTTAAACCAACTTGATGACTGGTAAGAGAAACTAACATCTATGAGGACCTGTGACTCTGCCCTGATGGTGTGATGACTGGTAAGAGAAACTAACATCTGTGAGAACCTGTGGCTCTACCCTGGTGGTGTTTTTTTATAAATGGAAATTTGAATTACATTTTTCTGTAATGTCGAAATTCATAAGATGATCCCTAAGTTTATAAATCTTCTCCCATGTGTCCAATTCTGCATGTCCCTGTGCACTGCCAGAAAGGGGAACAAAGGATTACGCATTGTCAGTCCTGTTTTCTGTTTATAGAATTCTTCTGCAAAATTAAAATAGGACTGGTTAATACAGATATTAATAAGGTGGACGTATGCTTTCCTGTGAGTTTCATTAATTCATATCTCCTTTAACAAATCGTTCAAAAATGATAAAAGCTTGTCAGTTGGAATACTTGGGAACGAAGATACTACACTGAAAGACACTAAAATATCAGAGGATAGAACTTTAAAATCTGTTAATAGATATATGGCAGATTTATTCATGAGTACATTTGAAACTGACATAATTTCCGCCTTCCCACATTATTTTAAATGCTTGTACATTGAAAACATTTTTAGTATAGTGAAAAAAGAATTAGTTGAAGATGCTTTGAAACTTTTAAATATACAAGACAGGAATATATCCTTCACACTTGAAACAGAAACAAAGGGAATGTTGCAGTTTTTAGATATAAAAATTAAGAACCATGGAAATTTAGAATTTGGAATTTATAGAAAGGATACTCACACAGATAAATATATAAAATCAAATGGATTCAACCCCATAGCTCACTCACAAGCACACAGTTTTTAACAGCTCAACATATAGGCCGGTGAATTTACCAATCAGTAAAGAGGAGTACAAAAAAGAATTTGAGAAGATACAGGAGATTGCTATGATAAATGGTTTTAACGAAAGTTTAGTAAACAAAAAAATTAATAGATTCCTAAAGAAGAAATTGTTCAAGAATACCACCACACTATTGATTGAAAAAGAGAGATCGGTTTTTAAAAAACTTCACCTACCATCCAATAGCTGTGAATAAATTCCAAAAAAATTGTAAAAATATTAACATTAAATTGACTTCTGTTAACAGATACACTCCACAAAATGCTTTAGTGGACAACACTTTTAATAATATTCCACAGGAGGAAAGTCGGGCATCCACAGAATAACATGTAAGAATGTGATAAGATATATGTTGGAAGAACTAAAAGGAACATAGGAACACGATTAAAGGAACATCAAGTACGAACAGATAGGTAGATAGGTCAGCGGTGATACACCATTTTTGGATAGATAATCATGACATAAAAAAAAAAATAAAGTTACTTAAAGAAGTACAGGGACATGCAGTATTGGACACATGGGAGAAGATTTACATTCGTAAACTTAGGGATCGTCTTATGAATTTCGACATTACAGGAAAATGTAATACACATTTCCATTTATAAAAAACACCACCAGGGTAGAACCACAGGTCCTCATAGATGTTTGTTTCTCCTACCAGTCGTCAAGTAGGTTAAAGATGGAGAGGATCTCTCTTCTAAACTGGTCCCACCGTATTTAAAAGTAAGTGAAGCATAAGAGTGTGTTAGACGACAGATCAGATAGAATTTTCATCTTACTAACAGAAATCAAAATGTTATTCTTTGTTTTAGAAATAATAACTTGTAAGTAAAACAACAAAATGGTTGAAAGTATTCTTCTCAGGTTAATAAAATATGTCTTTGTGAAACTTACCAACCTGACCAAAACCGTTGCATTGATCACTTTACTCTTCCAAAGAAAGCCATTATTAGGAATTTTATGCCCTAAAAAAATCCATCAAGCTGCCTGGGTTCTAACCCGGGGCCTTGGGTCTATGAGGCAAGTATGGTTGCCGCTAGACCACCAGGAGTGACTATTAAAAGACATAATACTATTAGAATCAACTTTTGCCAATGTACTTTGGACGAAAGACCTCAAAGTTCACGAAAAGATTAACAGCATATCTGCCTAAGCAATAATTGTAGATAGATAGAAAAAGAGATAAAGCAGAAATTATAGATCTTGTGGTGCCCTTTTGAGGACTCAGGATTCAAGCTATTGAAGCTGACAATGAAGAAAAAAAAAAAAAGAGAGAGAGATGAGCCGATAATCCCTTATTTTGAAACTATATGAGAGACTTGCCTACTTCTAGGAGGCACTATTCCTAAGTGTTTTTGTTTGTTTGTTTGTTTGTTTTGTTTTGTTAACTGGTGGGGAAAATACAAGTTAAGTAAGACAATTCAAGATGACATAGTAAGAACGATTAGAAAGCAATCTTTAAAAATTATATGTATGGAATGAATAGTGGATGAAAAGAATTTATTTTGTAACGGTTAAGATTTTGTGCTATTTTTATATTTTCTTTGATTTTATTCTTTTTTTAATTTTTTTTTATATATATATTTTATTATTGTGGGTTATTCTGTGTCCAAAAGGCAAACCTAACTCAAAATATGAGTCAGATCATTCAATATATAAAATTCTAAACTTAGGTATTCGTTTTTTTACACTAAACTCCATTTACTTACATAAAAGTAAGACGCGTTTCGGGAGAACCTCTCCCATCTTCAGTTGCTCACTGAACCGCCGTTACTCGAAATGATGGCTGGACACCTGGATGTTTCTGTGGTGGCCTCTGTTGGTTGAAGTAGGAAATTGCTGAGTTCATCCATAGGAGGAAACTGGAAATTCATCAGATTTTCTCTATTTTTTAATATAAAAATTTTTTCTCAAGTGGATAACTCCTATGGGTTGTGAAGATGTTTCAGCTGTTTAATTTCCGGTTTTATTTCATGGTTTTTGGTCCAAAAGTGAGCTGCTACTGCTGATTTATCCACCTGCTTAAACCGAATATTCCTAAAATGTTCTTGAATGTGTTATTCAGTGTGGAAACTTCCCAACTTGAACTACATAGGCAAATCAAAGAGAAGTTCAGAAATTCGGAGGAAAGAACTTCCCCTAGGGAAGTTTCCACACTGAATAACACAAAAGAAGAGTACAAATTCAAAAGTTTCACCTACCATCCAATTTACTACAACAAGTTCAAGAAAATTTTCAAAGAACATAGGATAATGTTAGCCCCAAAGAACAGATACAACATCAAGAATTTATTAGATTGCACAGTAAGACTCCATATCAACAGAACAGAAATCAGGAATCGGTGAGCAACTGAAGATGGGAGAGATTCTCCCGAAACGTGTCTTACTTTTATGTAAGTAAAAGGAGTTTAGTGTAAAAAAATGAATATCTAAGTTTAGGATATATCACCCATCCATTGTCAACAGCTTCGTAAGTACAATATATATAAAATTCTGTTTGACTTCAGAGATGACATCCAGGTGTAATTATTTTCAGTAATGGCTTCCTTTTATAAAGTGTGCGAGGGAACACATCTGAAGCAATGTTGTGGTTATCTTTTTCCCCTTCCCAGAGTTTCTCTAAAGGTGATCATTCATATCTTCATGTTTCCAGCAAAGCGATACTGTCCCATGCTGGTGCAAGAAGGAGGAAGCCGCATGCTGAGTCATCTGAGAGAGAATCCAAGAGTGGATAACAGCGTGCGTAAGATCTGCCATAACATCCTGGATGTGCTGGCAACAGAGCACTGTGAATATGATGTTTAATGCTAAGGGAAATGGACCCACTGATGTGCTTGTGTAACTAGCTGGAGAGTCTGATAGAAGATATTCATGCTGAACAAATAAATAAAGGAAATGTAAAGTTATATTTCTGTTATGTATAATTTGCATTTGTTTTCAGATTTTATATATTTGTTAATTTTTCAACTAAGAGAATAATTTATAGGCATACTTACTCTCTTAATGATGATTTATTTATTTCATTTATTTAGGGATGCTCTTTAACATCTCAGGTCATCGGCATCCCAGTCATCAGGGCATGAAATGGCTGATAAATTTTGCTTAGAGGTCCCTTCAATGAGGCTTGAGGTTCTTTTATATGCCGTAAATCTATGACACAGGACCTACTGCTTTTCTTCCCTTCTGAAAGAAGCCATACTTAGGATGTTTACACTTGAAAAAATCCATCATCCATGGGCAGAATTAAACCCACAATTTTGGGTCTACAAGGCTCTTAATGATGCAAGTTATTGGGTATGTAGAAAGAGGAAGAAAAAATATAAATTGTAATTTAACATTTTTGACTTACAGATGTAATAACATTTCTAGGACACAATAACCTGAGAATAAGCAAATATGAGAAGTCCTCCATAATGAGGAAAATGAAAGAATTAGCTTGATTCAGAGAATTTGCTGCTATTGGTTATTATTCATATGAGTTATGAATATAAACTTATACTTTTCATATTAATAATTAAAATTTTGAGAAATATGTAACAAGTTTATATACCTCATGTGGTATAATTAGAAGTTAGGGAACATATTTTATCATAGAAGAATATTAATTTTTTCAATGTTTGTTATATAAACTAAATTTGCTAATTGTATACAGTTTCCTGTGAAAGAAAGAAAGCTTTCATTTTGCTGCCTCTTTTCTGCATGGTGTAATTCTTTCCCCTGTAAGTTTCCAATCAGTAAACAAGCTCCAAACATAACTTTTTATGATAAATTACAGCGAGTAATTATTTCACTGAACAACATTGTTATTTTATATTCATATTTACATGCATCTCTGTTACTTTAGGTTTAGAAAACTATATGACACAGTTAAAGTGTTCCTTTTCTTAATGCATCAATAATATCACCAGATAATCTGATTTTAACAGAATCATACATTTGTCTTCATTGGTTATATTTTTTTTTCTGCTAATTATAGCATGGTAAAAAATTACACAAAATGTTGTGATTTCTGCTATTTAATTACAAAAATATATGCAAGGGGGTAAGACTTTAAGGGAACTGAAAGTTTCAACGTGTGTTTTTTAAAAATATTATATAAAGTGTAAGAAGATAAAATTGTTTTTAAAGAGAGATGTGAGGTCTCTCTGAAAAGTATCTGGCCTTATACTGTGTAAAAAAAGTTACTAAGAACCTCTCTTCCTAATCCCCTTTAAAGTAGGTCCCTTGGGCTTCTACACACTTGAGCCCACTGAGTCTTCCAACTCTGGAATATCTATTGCAATAGCTCTCAGCTCCTTCATTGCTTAATACATAATGTCTTTCATTGGAAATTATAACTTAAGGAACATCCAGAAATCCTGCAGAGCCAAGTCCAGGAAGAGTAAGAAGCTTGGCAAACAATTCCTTTCTTTATAATAAATTATTTGTGAAGAAATCACTCAAATTCCACTAGTTTTGTTCCACTGTGGAACTGTGCTGATTACGAAGACAACATCCTTTGAAACATGTCCAAGTAAGTGGAACAAAACTAGTGAAATTTGATTGATTTCCTTATAAATAATTTGTTATATTATAATTTATTTCACTCTGAAAATCCCAGCCATTAAAATCTATCATTCCTTTCTTTGTCACAAAATTTTAGATGCAATATCTCTGCTCTGCATGTCCCATTATCCCATTACACTAAAATGCTACCTCAACTCACCAGGTACCTCTTGGCAACTGGCTAGTCCGGAAAATCTGACAAAATTTGTGCTTGCATGTAAGTGATTCCCACATCTACATACACAGTGTTGTCAACTTATTGCAGTTATTTTCTGTGGAAAAAAATTAAGGAAGGGTACTTTCAGCTAGACCTCACATGAGTATAGAGCGGTCTAAAAAAATGTATACACACTTCAAAAAAAGAAAAACATGTATAAAAGTTGTAATACTAAATTTACACAAACAACAAAGGATTAATACAAATCACAATATTTACTTGAGGTGCTCATAGTGGTTACCATTAGCATTGGAATACTTCTAGTTTTGGCATACTACAGCTTGAGCAGAGGGTCTAGTGGGGTTGCTGTGCATGCCATTCCAATTTCTTTGTGAAGGGTTGCCTGTGTGGTTGGCCCTGCTATGTTATACATCTTTTAGGAGTCCTTCATAGGCAAAAGTTAAGTGGTAATAAATCAGGAAAATTAATGATATTTTCATGGAAATTAGCCGAGTGAAGATCTCATTGTCCTCCAAGCTTTCAGTCCTATGGCCTTGTTCAGGATACTCCAGTATCAAGATGAGTTAAAAGCAATGCTTTTATATAGATGGAACTTGTCTGGTGATTGATCTGGTGGAAGAGTAATCCATGAACCAATCCAGTGTATGAGATGGGGTCAGTGAGTGTTAGTTTGGATCAGGCCCTGGTGGTTGCCTTGTTATTAGAAGGATCTGATGCTGGGTAGGTAGTGGTTCTAAGGTGTGTTTGTTGTATATTGGTGACAGAAGACTGAAGTCTGGTGGAAACTGTCTTTAAATCTGTTGGTTTACTCTGATCCTTTGGTCTGTTGTTCAATCTATATTATTAATGTGAAGGCTGCTCCCATGCCTCACTCAATTGAAGTCCATTATCTCTGTTAAAGGTACCGCCACAGGTGGCCGATGTCATTAAGGTGCAGACTTGTGAGCAGGAGGTCTGAGTTTCAAATCCTGCCAGGACCATCCTCTCTGACTGAGATTTTTCAAGGTTTTCTTCAGTTCTCATAAATGGCAAATGCTGGGGAGATATCCTAAACTTAGGTCTGGAACTTTTCCTTCCTTAAAAAAAATCCTTTTCCATTATATCATTTCATCTCATGTACCATAAGTGTCCACCACCTGTGATGTCTCAGTAGTAAAAATGGGCATTAAAACATTATTAAAATAAAAATAAATTAAAAAAATCTGTTAAAGGTGTGTTTTCACAGTTTAATTTCAATATTGTCCTTAATGAGATGATTACATTACCTGCTGGTTTTGCTTACAGTTATCTGCTTGAAAAGAATCTTGACGTCAACCTTGGTGCTCTGGCACCCAGATTTTTATGGGTAAAATTGCTTGATGTATTGTTGATTTATTGATGTAAATTTTAAATGCAACATTATTAATTTATGCGTTATGTGCATATTATTATAATTCCATTAATTTTTTGAACATTAAAATACTTTTCCAAATATTTTGCAAGCACTTATATGCTTTCAGATATCATTTTGAGTCTATAATTTCCTTTATTTTATGAGCATAGCGTGAAAATGAATGCAATTTAATCACATTTTTATACATGGGCTAGTTGAAATGTCAAATGGCATAGTTGTTCTTGTATTGTTGTTACATCAGATTTATTCTATTATATTTTAATCATTTAATCAGTTTAACACATGAGAGGAGGCTTCTAAAGCAGTTGCCCTGTTTGGAAGATGGACGTGACATGCCCAGGTATTATGAGTCAATATCTCTACTGTACAGAGGAATACTGAAGGTTCAGGGAACTTGGTATCTACTGCAGAATACCAGGAAAGAGTTGCCATCTCTAGAAGATCCGACATAGGTTCCTTGCTTACCTAGCAACATAGGCAAGCATGCCTTGCCTTTGCTCATAACGTCTGGAGTGGACTGAGGAACAATGGAAAGATGTCCTGTTCACGGATGAGCTGAGGTTCGCCTAACATTGCCTGGTGGTAGGGAAAGAATATGGAGGAGGACTGGATCCTGCACCTTCTCAATGACAATGGCTTTCAGTGAAATTTCCATCATGGTCTGGTTGGTATCAGCATTAAAAGCCAAGACAGAGTTGGTTTTTGTGGAGAACGGCCCTGAATGCAAACCAGTACATAAAGGTCATTCTCTAGGAGCATATTATCCCCTATGCTCTGTGTGTTGGCAATGATTTCCACTTCATGCATGTCAATGCCCATCCATATGTAGGCTACATTGTCACCAGTACTTGCATGAACTTCAGGTGCTAGTTTGGCCAGGAAGTCCTGATCTCAATCCCATTGAGCATGATGGTGAAAAATGTTCATCAATATGTTCCTGAGATCCTTAATGACATTTGGGAGGCTTTGCTTGAGCAATGGGAGGCCTTACCACAAGAGAACCTAAGGACCTTGAACTGCAGCTTGGGAGGCCATTCACAAGAGAACCTAAGGACCTTGATCTGCAGCTTGCCCATAAGGTTGCAAGCTGTGATAGAAGCCAGAGGAAGAAATACCCACTTCTGAGATGCCACTGAGTGTTGAAAGGTGTGTCATCATGTTACCAAAGCAGGTGTGTTGCCTTGTCTACCCTACAAATAAAAATGAGATCAATATGAAATTTGCATTCATGTTCATGCTCATATAATAAAAGCAAATTAGACTGAAAATAACATCTGAATACATAAGAGTGGTTGTAAAATATTAGTTGGTTGCTAGTGGCCATTGGGGAGGTGATATTTATCATTTTTTCTCTAGCTTCCCAATAAAGAGCTTCCAATTTTTTTTTCATTTGTTTGTTGCTATCTAGTTTGGCTGCATTTCAGTAGATGTTCTTTGTTTAAGTAAATATTCAAGCCCTTACACAGTGGGCAGCGACTGTTCTTGATTAATTTCATTTTAAAGAGATGTTCTGACTTGGAAAAGTTTTTAATGTTCAAAATATAATGGAATTTTAATAATTCACATATAATAATGCATAAAATTAAAATTATTCCAAAAAATGTTTAGATTTTACTTCTCTCTCTCTCTCTCTCATTGTATATAAACAGAGAGAGAAGAAAGAAGATGAAATGTGAATTATCAAGAGCCAACTGTACTTAATCAGATCAAAGTATCTTCCTTACAAACTTCATCTACCACATGTTAAAACTATTCACAATATTCCATTCTTCTTCATTCATTGTATATGTTAATCTTGGAATACTCACTGCTGCTTTAAGAATGTACTTGCTCTCGTCAGACATGCACATTGTAGAATGTTCCAACCATAAAAAGGAAGCAGGATTTTTGCTTTGAAAGGCCTCCTGGATCTTCCATTGTGCACATGGTAGCAAGTGTTTCAAATTGATCACTATTAAATGCAATTGTCAGGGGTGTTGGACATGCCTCCATTGTCATTGAACTTCAACAACATTCTCAGGTTAGTGCCACTTTAAATTACTGCACTTCTGGAATTACATTTATATTTGATCCATTGTTTGACTCTCCAATTAACCACATAGTAACAACATATTTTAAGGGAATATCATACTACACATTCCCATTTTAACTATTCAAACAAACTGTGAAAGTCCATAGAAAACATGTTAAAGTGTGTATACATTTTTGGCACATTCTGTATTTTTGTATCTTACCCTAATAATGTTCAATGAATATGAATTCCTTTCTCTGTTTAATTAATGAAAATTGTTGGTTATACTATCAGCGAAGTAATGCTTTCAAAGACTGTACCATTGAACAAGAATGCACAGTAGCTAACACTGGTTAAATTCACATATTTCTGCTGGTTACTATGGCAGTTAACATTCTAATGTTACTTTATTATAGTTACCTACATTGTAATCACTGTTGTGCAGAAACATTTGAATTCTTTTTATTGATAAGATCAGGGAGGTCAGTAGAAATATTGTGCTCGGTGTATTTTAACTGTGATTTTTGATTTGTGTTATTTACAAATGCTCTTTAACATCTCAAGTCATCAGCATTCCATTCAATTCAGGGCATGAAATGGCTGATATATTTTGCTCAGAGGCCTCTTCTTTCAGAATTGAGGTTCTTTTATGTGTTGTAAATCTATGACACGAAACCCACGGCTTTACTTCCCTTCAGAAGAAAGCCATACTTAGAATTTTTATGCTTGTAAACATCCATTGACCCTGGCTGGGATTGAACCCATGATCTTGGGTCTACAAGGCAAGTATGGTTACTACTAGACCACCAGGACCGACTCTTAACAGTGGTATTGACCCACTCATTAGCTTGAGTTTTGCTTTCTATTAAATGTTTGTATACACCAATTTAGCACTTCTCATTAAAAGTGCATCATCATAAGGTAGCAATCAGTACATATACCATTCCACTCTAAGCATCTAGAAAATTCAATTTTTAATATTATTTTCAAAATATAATGTAATGACACTTGATACATTTTATACCATTGACAAGTGCTTTATTACATTGTGGCAATATTGTTCTTGGTATATTAATTTTACATCCCCCTTTTGAAGTCTCAAATGCTACTAAATTTACTTGACTTCATGAAATAGTGAAGTGCTTTAAGAAGCATCTACATCTCCAAGCTAGTATAGCACAAAATTATGCATTTGTCTAATGAACTAAAATTTAACATCTTGAACAACCACAAAAAAAAATTATGGTTATTTCGGAACACTTCTTGCTTTTAAAGTACGACTAATTTCAAATTCAGAAACATATTGAAATATGTTGTGCAGAATGAAATAATTGCAGCATATAATGACCTAATTATTTTATTTTAAACCTACCTTTGTTTAAGTGCCTATAGAATTTGACTTTATTTATTTAAGGAGTAAGTCTTGTTAAAGATATTAGCAATGACATTAAATCCAGGTGTGAAATGTCAAGACCTTTTTAAAATGTTCACTTGTGCTTCTGAAGCCTTGAATAGTTTGAGGTCCTCTGTTCAACTCCTTCACATACCACAGAAAAGATAAACCATGTGTACTTGAACTTATTGTTCGCAATGCTGGAAATTTACTTTTATATCTCTACTTTCATTCCATTGCTGGATAACTATATGTATGTGCTAATTAATGTATATTTCTTGAAATACAAGGAAATTTTGAAATGTTTTCAGGTGAAATTTCAACTTTATTGTCAGTACAGTTAGTCAGTGGACCAATTTAATTATTTTGGGTCCATCATCCATAAACCAAGTCACAGTGAGAGGGATATGGAGTACAGAATAACCAAAGTTTGTGCAGCAATTAAACAAATGAATGAAATCTTATTGAGTAGAGATATCTAACAAGGAGTAAAGTGATTGTGAAAAATATTTATTATATGGTGTGAAAGACTGGACATTAATTAACTGAGTGGGAGGAAATGTATATGAAAGCTGCAAAATAGAAGGATTACAGAAGAGTTTACAAATGCCCGAAAGAGGAATGAAACAATTTGTGAATGTTAAACAAATTGTGATAGATTGGCTCTAAAAGAAATGTTTACAGTGGTAAGTATAGTCTGATGATCAGAAGATGGCAAGAGGGGACTGAAGTGCCAGGGAGCTTGAATGACTTATCTGCACAAGTACAAGTATATGTGAGATATCTGTGTTCCACATAAATGAGGACCTCTCAGGCTCATATCTTGCAAAACCACTGCACTTCTTACTATGAGCAAGTATATGACAACACTAATATAACAAATTATTTTTGAAGAAATCACTGAAATTTCATTAGTTTTGTTCCACCTACTTGGACATGCTTCAAAGGCCTTTATCATCAGCAAGGTCCACTGTCAGCTTCCCAGCATGGTATTAAGATGTAACTCTGGGATTTTATGAATTTTGTGATGAAGTTACTGTTTGGAAGATCAAAATTAACTACATTTTCCTTAAATAAATTGTACTTACAAAGCTGTAGACAATGGAGTGGTAATATATCCTACACTTCTGTATTCAACTTGTTTACACTAAACACAAACAATAGATAATGTAATTAATCTCTGGAGCAGCACATTTTCTCACAATTAAATTAAATTCCTGAACAAAGGCCTCAAAACTTGTGTAGATTTCTCGAAAAAATGGAAGATAACATATCCGACATCAACATGGCTATCCACCAACTAAATGGAAGTGAAAAATCATTTGTAAAAATTAAAAGCCAAAACATTTTGGATACATAAAAAACCGAAAGAAATTAAAAAAATTACAGAACAACATTAATAAAATTAAAAGGTAAATGAGGGATGTATACAAAAGCAGATAAAGGGAATAAAATAGCCATTTTAGACCAAAAGGAGTACATAAATAGAGTAGAAATTATGTTAAAAGGGGAAGATTACAAACCAATTTAAAAGTAGGTGCAATAAAAACTTGACTAAAACATTGATTGAGATCAAAATACTATCCACAGAAAGTCACACAGAGCAATCTATTTTAGCACTTCCTAAAATACATAAAAATGATGCAGCATGATACCAATAATCAACATTATCATTTCACCTACATACCAGTTTGCAAAAAAATTGATCAACATTTTCAACTCTTTTAACATTTTCCAAAGCTTGAGTAACAAAAATTCATTTGATTTAGTCAAAAAAGTTAAAAATAGCACAATTACAATTGGAGATATAATGGTGTTGTTTGATGTAAAGAAATGGTTAATATCCTTAAATTTAGAAATAGAAGACTTACTGAAACTTACTAATATTTGCATTCAACAAAATTTCTTCTGTTTCAACCAAAGATATTACCAACAAGTTTTGGGCCTAACTATAGAAACCCCTTGTCTCCATTTCTAGTAATTTTATTCATGAGTTCCTTTGAAATACATATCACCAGAGCCATTTTCAAGACATGGTATAGGATGGGTGAATATTTGCATTAATACCGGCAAAACATTCAATAGATGCTCTGAAACTTCTTAATCTACAATATAAATCAGTACATTATAGAAGAACAGAGGAATGGTTGACTCCCATTCCTAGATTTAAAAATCACAAGAAATTGAGATTGTCTAAACTTTGGAATTCAGAGAAAAGAAACGCACACAGAAAATTACATAAAAAAATTATAGTTATAACTCCATTCCACATCAATATGTAGTGTTTCTGTGTTTGGCACACAGATTAATTAATATCCCACTTATACAAACAGAGTACAAAATAGAATACAAACAGATAATAAAGACAGCTATAACCAATGGTTTCAAAAGAGACACAGTAATAAATTTAAAAGACAAAAATCAATAATAGAAGTTTACCCACTGAAGAACACTAAGGAAAGATACAAATTCAAAAGTTTCGCATACCATCCAACTTACCACAACAATTTAAGAAGATTTTCAAAGAACATGGAATTATATTAGCCCCAAAGAGAAATTTGCAAATTTGGAGAAAAGAACACCTTAGGAATATTTTGTTTAAGCAGGTTGATAAATCAGGTAGCAGCTCACTTTTGAACCAATTATCATTAAAATAAACCAGAGATTAATCTACTGAAACAAGTTCACAGCCCAATGCAACTATCCACTTAGGGAAACAATTTTCATCATAAAAAATAAAGAACACTTAATGAACTTTGATTTTCCCCCAATGATGAACTCAGCAAGTTCCTACTACAACCACCAGATATTATGTAAGTAAGTGGAGTTTAGTATAAACAGGTTGAATACATAAGTGTAGGATTAGTTTTCCTAGTTTTCATTTATGAATATATTTTCCCACACTGATAATTTTATGGGTTTTTGAAGAGCTTTCAAGAATTTAGGTTCATTTTGGAATTTGTGTGCCAGAAAATTTTTTTTTTGAATATTGTTTAATGCCCGTTTTTGCTACTAAGGCACCATAGGTGGTGACACTGATATACAAGATGAGATGATATATTGGGAAAGGATTTTTTAAGGAAGGAAACGTTCCAGGCCTAATTTTAGGGTACCTCCCCAGCATTTAATACTTATGAGGACTGAGGAAAACCAAGAGTAAATGGTCCTGGTAAGATTTGACCCCAGACCTCCCACTCAAGAGTCCATGCCTTAACGACATCGGTCACCCGTGACAGTTTTGCCAGGAATGGTATGCTACTGCTGATTTTTCCCTGTCTCAATATTTTACATTTCCCATGTGCTCCTTAAACTGTAGTGTAATGTTCCTCTTTATTTTACATATATATTTCACATTGCAGTCTTTGCAACTCATATCGTAATTACCTGATTGTTTTCCTGGCAGAATTCTTTTGTGTTGGTTTTTAGGAGGTTTTTTTTTTTAAACTGTTTTTGTTCACTGGAGCCAAAATAATATTGGCATCTTTAAAAATCTTCTGAACTTTTTGGTATGCCCATGGATGGAATGTAAATTTTTTATGTATATGATCTCTCTTGTAGCCTTTCAGTGTGATGATGCTTTTATTTGTTATTTGAATTTTTTTTTTTTTTTTTTTTTTTTTTTTTTATTCTGTCTTGCTTATTGGTAGGTTTGTTAATCTGAATGTGAGGCTATTGATTATTGTAAGTTTATGTTTTGTATATAATTATCTGAATGGGTATCTTTTCTGAATATGCCAGATTCCAGAAATTTGCCATTTTTTATAATTTTTATTTCCAGAAATGGAAGAACCTTGTTGTTTTCTATTGTGAATTTAATGGTGCTGTCCTGTAGGTCTAGTACTTTAATTGCATTCTCTTTCCATTTTTCATTTACTATAGCAAAGACATCATCATAGTACCAACATTTTTGTATATATATATATGGGAAAGCCTTAACTAATTTTGTTTCCAAGAAACTTATTTATATATCTGCCAAGAATGGTAAGAGTGAATTTCCCATTGCTAAACCCTTCTTTGTGTAAAAATATTGCCTTTTAATGTGAAGTAGGTTTGATCGATGCAAATTTTTATGAGGTTCAGATATTATTCTATTACTTCTTCAGGTAGGTTTATTGAGATTAGCCATTTTTTTTTACAATATTTATTAGTTTTTCTTTGAGGATGCTAGGAAACAGAGAGACCATATCATAAGAATCCCTGTTTTTCAGTTTCACATGTCTGATTTTTCTATGAATTCTGATGAGTTTTTTATGCTTTGACTTTTGTATTTTGGTAAACTATTGACTTTTTTTTAAAAGGTAATTGGCTAAATTGTATGTGGGTGAATTTATTACGTTTCCTATAGGTCTCATTTTATTACTAGGTTTATGTATTTTTGGTTGGCCATAGATTGTGGGTGTGGTAGCATAGTCTGGCATAATCTTCTTTTTTCGTTCCTTGTTTAGAATGGTTACATTTTTTAGTAGTTTGCTTACTGAACTAACATATTTTTGGATAGGATCAGTTTTTATTTTTTCATAATCACGGTTATCTAGTAAATTGTACATGCTGTTTTCATAGTCTGTCTCTTTCATTATACAATATTGTTTATTTTTATTGGCACTAACATATGTGAACATAGTGTGGAGGGTAGAAAATGTTTACATAGCACATTCTTGTCGCTTGCCTTCTTATCATCGCCAGACAATAAATGATTAAAAAAGTCACTGTAAAGATGGCCCAAGAAGTTGATGAATTAATCCTCACCATAATGGATAAAGGCAGGACATAAGTGGAGATATTGGAATTGATGAGCTCTAGAGGATTATATGGTGGGATGTAAAAGATTGCTAGCAATTCAGACAGGGTTTAGAAGGCAACTGCAAGGAAAACAGGGAAGAATTTTAAATTAAAAAGAAAGTTTCATGTCTTGTCTATTGTATAGTTTAATTGCTGCTTTCTTAGTTCATCAGTGACAGAAGTAGTACCAAAGAGATGAAATGCTCAATTAAAATCGCAAGTCAGAAAAAATGCACATATTGAAAAGAAGATTAGCCAAACAATGGAATAACATTTTTTTATGAACCAGTTTGCTGTTGGAATATGCAGGTGAGATAAAAGTTTAGCAAAGAACAAGTTTCCCTATTTTTTATTGTACATTTATTTACAAAGTATGTGTGAAATGGAGACCATGATTCTTGATTATACAATTTACATTGTTAGACACCAATTCACAGATGGCAGAACAAAACTAATGAATGATTCATATCCAGGTTCTGAAATGACTGTTGAATAAACTGTTGCAAGTGATTAAGATCTGGTGGTTTCTAAGCAATAACTATATCTTTCATTTTATTACAAAGCAAAAAATAACATGGTATGAGAATATGTGACTCAGATAGCCATTCTATCCTGCTATAATGGTCAGTCTTATAAAGTTTGTTTAAGATGATGTTCACCTCTAAAACATGAGCTGGTGCTGCATTGTGTTGCCATATCAACGGCGCCTTAACAAAACGAGGACTGTTTTCCAGTTTTAATATAACCACCATTTGTAATATCTCAAAATATAATTCACTGATAATCATTCCTTTAAAAAAGATAGATCTCATAATTCCTTCACTCCAAATATCACCAAAAATAGCTGTAGCGGAAGCATTTAGATATTCCATAATCGTTTCATTTGGATTTGCACTTTTTAATAGCCCAGTAAACATAATTTGTGCAGATTTATATAACTGTTCATCTGAGACAAGACCTTGGTCTGTAAATTGGTTTTTTAAAAGTCAGGATTTACTTTATGTCACATGGGAAACCATTTGCAAACTGCAAACTATGGTCCATATCACCTTTATGTAGTGCTTGCAAAGTTTCAGATCATGTAACAGGTTTCTTAAAGGGTAATGAATAATTCTTCCCCAGTTTGAGAGATGTTTTCTGCAGTTTATGCTGACCAAGTAAAGAACTCTTTAAGCAAGAAATTGTGCATTTTCTTTCATTCTAGTCTGTGGTCAATTGTGCTAGGTCTGTGACAGATCCTGTTTACTCAAATCATTTGTTTAAATTTTGAATTACTTAATGTATCTTTTTCTGTTCAAAGACTCTCATTATGTTTCTGCTAACACATTGTTCATATTTAAATAGCTATTACTTTAAACAAGAAATGCAAGAAACATGCAGTTACTAATAACTAGGGAACAGTGCTAATATTCTATTTATTTTTAATATGTTAAAAAAAGTGAAAAAATGTGTGCAAATTAAAAATATTTTCTTTACATTTCACATAATCAAAGGAGCTATAGTAAGGAAAAAAATTTGCAAGTACGCATTAATTTATAGCTGGTCACTTTCCTGTTGAAAATTGTTTGAAGTTGCTGTGCACAATAAATGCCTTCTCCAAATTGTCCATTAGAAATCTCTGTTGGTTGTCATGAAGCATAGCTCAGTATTGACAAAACGATTGTTCTACATCACATGAAGTCACTGGCATACTTCAGAATAGGGATATCACAAGCATATCGTAATATTCGGAATATCTGCTTACTGACCTTCTAGAACTTGGGTAACTTTAACTAGAAATGTTAATTGAAACTTGTATGGTGAAGCCAATTATATAATTAAGATCATTGTATGGTTGAGTTGAACTAAACACTCTTATTGCTCCACTTACTTGTCTATAAATGTAGTACCAGTTTCACGAACCCTTGGCCGCATCGTCAGCTGGAACGTCGGCTACTGGATATTTCATTGTGGGGATGTGTATTCTGCTCTGGTGGAGGTATGATTAACTTAAAGTTTATGTTTTCATCCCCGGAAGTGTCGAAGTTCATTAAACTCTCTTTATATTTGTATATGTAGATTTTTTCCCCATGTTGATAACTCTGTAGTTTCTTGTACTGATTTTAATAAATTTGCTTTATTCAGTATCTCATGGTTTTCTGTCCAGAAATGAAATGCTACTGCTGATTTCTCTATTTGCTTGTATTTTATGTTTCTAAATGTTCTTTTAACCATGTGCCTATGTTTCTGGTTGTTTTTCCAATGTAAATTTTCTCACATTCTGCACAACTTATTTTGTAAATACCTGCTTTTTTCTCCTGTACTGTCATTAACATTGTCTATCAGGAGATTTTTGACATTAAATATGTTTACAGGGGCTAATCTGATATTAACATCTTTAAGAATACTCTGAAACTTTTTCGTAGCCCATGGATGATATGTGAATTTTTTAAAAATTAGCTAATCTTTTTTTGCTGAAAGTGTTGTGGTGTCTTTAATAAGTTTTTGTACATTTTTTGTACATTTTTTTGCACCAGTTCTTTTTTAAAACATTTTTAACAGCTGTACTTTCTATTTGTTTGTATTTTTTGAAATATTCTTCTTTGCTAATTTGTAGGTAGCTAGC
Source organism: Metallyticus violacea (assembly GCA_030762175.1). Classification (NCBI taxonomy): domain Eukaryota; kingdom Metazoa; phylum Arthropoda; class Insecta; order Mantodea; family Metallyticidae; genus Metallyticus; species Metallyticus violacea. The sequence goes on from CM060830.1 coordinate 81,246,070, forward strand.
TGGTGTGTTAAACTGTTGATAACTGCATGGTTGTGTGTGTGGGGTTAAAACTGTCAGCTTTGATGTGATTATCTGCATGTGTATTCTTTCTTTATATTCCAAATTCCAGGTTTCCTTGATGCTTCATAATTTTGATGTCCAAGAGTGGTAACATGTTATGTTTTCTGTTTCATATGTGAATTAAATGTTTCTATCTTGTATATTCAGAAGTTTTATGGCAACATCAATGAGTTTTTAATTCCACTTGTCACCAATCATGTAGAAAATTAGGAGTTTTTTCTTTAGGTGTGCTTGGAAACAGCAATTCTATGTCATAGGATATCAATGTGTCAGAAGGTTCTAATTTTGTGTCCTTAATTTTTGGCAAATATAGATCTTATATTGTATGAAAAATACTTACAAATTTCAAAGAGGTTAGGAAACATAGTATGGGATAACTTAATCAGAATAGCTTTAGAACATATACAATATCAGTAACAAAAAAGTCAGCAATCAAAACAGAAAGTTTGGAAACCTAAATTAAAAATATAAGAAATCTAAAAATCCAAACCTAAACAGAATTATGTGGAAAATCTATCAAAAAAAAGTTTCAAGAAAGAAGAATTAGCATTTTTAAATAAGGTCTAAAAACTTGTGTCCAATACTCTAATAAAGTAGAAGATTATTTGACAGATTTAGAAGTGGCTATTGAAGAATTAAACAACAAAGAAAAAGAAATCAGAAATGGTTTTATAAGAAATAAATAAAGAGAAAAAATTAGTAAACAAGACATTTAGGAACACAATAAAATTGTTAAATGATAAAGGTGTAGTTTATACAAAAGCTGACAAAGGGTGCAGAAGAGTAATATTAGATAAACAAGATTATAATACAAGAGTGCTAAACTTGCCAAATAAGCAAGAGTATATTCAGATTCATTCATAGTTGGTCCTGGTGGTGTAATGGTTAACATACTTGCCTCCTACACCCAAGACCGCGGGTTCGAACCCAACCAGAACCGATGGATTTTTTTCGGGTGTAAAGATCCTAAGTATGGCTTCCTTCGGAAGGGAAGTAAAGCCATGGGCCCCGTGCCGTACATTTATGGCACAAAAAAGAACCTCAAGCCTGAAAGAGAAGCCTCTGAGCCCTGAGTTGAATGGGACGCTGATGACCTGAGATGTTAAAGAGCATCCATAAATAAATCAAACAATCAATCAAGATCCATTCATACCCATTGAAAGGATATATTAATTCAGTTAGTGAGGCTATAAAAGCTTGCACAGTTGTCCCAAAGGAAACAAAATACAAAATAAACCAGAATAACCCTACAATAGTGGAAATATATGGTTTGCCAAAAATTAACAAGACTGGAAATGGCATGTGACCCGTCATTAACAGTATCAATACACTATCACATTATTTGGCAAAATAGATAGCTGATAAATTCAAGACTCATAAAGAACTCAGATTAGCAGAGATGTAGGCAACTTCATTTTTTTAAAACTATTGTTACTTAATAAATTTTGAACTATTTTTGAGCATCATCTTTGTCCAGTTCATACATGACTGAATTAATAGTATCAAAATTATCTGCATAGTATAGCATTGCAGCCATGTCCACCGAGTGACAATGAGGATTGGTGGTAATGGATTATTCCTGAAGAGACTAGTTCTCACTGGGGCTTGACAAACACTTGCTGTTCATTTGACACTTATCCATTCACATTAGGATATAAGGATAGAATAGTTTCACACACCCTATAGCACATGCACAATGTAAATAAAGTGTATCATTTTCAGACAGCTCACACAAAGTGCTTCCTTGGCTTTCTTTGTGTAAGACACTGCATCAGTAATGAAAATAAACACATTATCATATTTAACTCCGATTGGCCAGAATGAATGTATATTTTCATTGATATGCTACTGATATCTCTTTGTAAGTTAGTAAAACTGAACATTTAGAAACCATTTTGTTATTTTTAACAAAACAACTACACTTACCACTTTTCTTCCTGTTGAGTTAATAGTTTCATCAATGTACCCCTATACTTTCTCATTTTTGCAGACAATCCTAATGCGAGGGATGTCATAAGTATTTTTTTTTCTCTTGTAAACAAGGGACAACATAAAAATCAAAGATATCAATTGAAAGTATGTTCTCTCACATATTGCTACATCTAGTTGCTAACACTAGATTTTACTTTTGGCATTGTGGTGAGCACATTGTGATGTAAACCACTTAGAACGTAAACTTAATGTAAATGAAGGAAAAATGAAAATGGATTTTTTGAAGAAAGCTACTCTTATCCCCCTGTACACTAACTCTTTCACGTGCTTTTAGTCATCTATAAAATAGTAGTCCACCAATTATCTGTAGAGTGCACTGGCTGCACTACCACCACCACAACCACCACCACCACCACTGCTGCCAAATTTAAAATATGTATCAATAGAATTTTGTAAAGCATTTAAAAAATAAATTTTCCCTTTCCCTACCAAGTTAAATTTTGCATATACCACTCTGCACAATAGAACTGCTCTTAGTTTTCTTCCATCATGTACACATTTTTTCATCTTGGAATCAAATTGACTCAAAGATTTATCATGAAAACGTTATCTGCCAATAGGTATGTACATTATGAGAGGGAAATTCATAGTACAGGCCTGTAAACCTTTAGGTGGACATAAATACTGTTGCTTTGTCTCACCTTGAAAATATTGTGCATCTCCAAATATGTTTCCAGAGCTGTTTTCAGTTTATTTCCATGTGTGATAAATGCAGTATTAGTCTTAATCATATATTGCCTGTCTTGAAAGCGTTGTGCATCTGAAACTCGTGTATTTCCAGAGCTGTTTTCATTTTATTTCTATATTGTGGTGTTTGTAGTTTTAATCTTAGTAATACATTGCCTATATGAAAGTGTATAACAATTCTAATTTATTCTGTTACATTTACGAAAATTTGAGCAAGAAAAACAATGGACATCACATAATGTTTGCTGCTGTTGTGTTGAGAGGTTAAGGTTATGGACAAAATAGAAGAAAACATGCATGACAATTGTAATTCATGTTTTGAGCTAGTCAGAATACCATTTATGTTTTTGTTAAGTTGATGCTATTAAAAATAAACAATTTTGCATCCAAATATTCCTTCAGCCATTAGACTAGTTCCACGTGCAGAAGACCTGCCTTCCTTCTTCCTTCAGTTGTATTAGGAAACATAGCAGAAGACTATATTGAATGTGATGAAAGCCTGAAGACACTACTCCACAATGGATCTTAGAGTGAACTTAATGATCTGATATGAGAACTGACTTTGTCTAAGGCATCTACTGAAGCACTTGACTGTCAGCTTAAAACTAAGAATCTTTTGGCATGAGGAACTCATTTTGCATGGTACAGAAAAAGAAATAGTTTCTTAATTTCTTACAGAAAGATTCTTTGGTATACTGCAATAATAGGAAGTTGATGTACTTCTATGGAATTAGAATTATGGAATTAGTTCCTTGTCTGTGTGGTCTTTTCATCGACTCATCAAAGAGGAGCCTCACAAACATTTTGCTCCCAAACTGGAATGTTTGTGGGTTTGTGGCCCATTTAGTTCAAATGAAGCAAACATTTGAAAACATATGTTAACAAGTATTGAGTGTGAGAAACACCAATAGCTAACCCGCAGGGACTTGAAAGTTAAGGAAAGCTATAAGGACAAGAAGCTGTGTACAGTTCCATCTGACTCTTGGAGCTCATTTAATACATTCAATTAGCATGGTAATGTTCACTGTCCGTATACTGGACCTACCTGAACACTTGTGAGGAAAAATCATGCTGCACAGAAAACTAGGCCTTCCAGCACATCTCAGTAGTTCAGATAGCTGGGGCATCTGCATGTCACTGGAAGAGATCAAATATGAGCCCAAGTCCACAATTTTATTTTTCTCAATAAAGTTGAAATGAATTTTTGCAGAGTCCTTGAACTGAAGTTTCGATAGGCTGAAAACAAAAAAATATTAAATTATTATTGCTCAATTTCATCATTTATTAGGTTTGAATTAGCCTTAAAAGGTAGTTTGTCATCTTCAAATAATATAAAGATAAACTAAAATAGTTGTGGCAGAAAATAAACTTGTGAATCTAATGCTTTGTGCAAATGCCTTTTGCTCCTCTGACAACCTTGATTCTTCTGGGCATCAATCTTTGGAAATAGTTTCATGTTAACCCAAGAGTATTACAACATTCCCACTATCATCCATTACAAGCATTGAAATAGTTAAGTGGCAGTATGCTAGTTTGCAGACTCCAAGGTCTTGAGTTTAAAATCTAAGCAAGGAATTTTGTTTTATATTTAATCAAGTTATATTTCACTTACTATCTGTTATATACAGTAAATCAATTTTTCTGACATCTCAGCATGTGCATTTTGCAATGGGGTACCACAACCCTTGAAACAAAACTAATTTCAATACCTTTGTTAGTTTTGGGCCACAGAGCATATGCAGTATCTTTTATCTGGGCCATTATTATTATTTTATTTTTTATTTATTTATTTTTACATGTGAATGGGACAATCGAGCAGGAAAGTCAATGTAATGTGAATGTGTTACTGAAAACTTTTGAGGAATAAAAAGGGTCTAAATTACATTAAAATGTTTAAAAAAAAAGAAGTTGGACTGTAACATGAATGTGGAATCCACTTTTTACACTTCAATTATCAATTACTTTCTTAAACTACGAAAGTTAATATCAGTATAATAAGAATATTAAAGTGACAGAAGAGGTGCAGGGGAGATGGAATGAACATAAACTAGCTGATTACTTTGAAAGATGAAGAATATGCAAGAAAGTCAAAATAGAGAATTTTTGGTTACAGAGTAATGAAGTTATTAGGACAAATTTTTAGAGTATTTAAAAATATGTTTGTAAGCATTTATTCATTTGTTTGTAAAAACAAAAGTTCCTTATAAGAAAAGTAATATTTGAATATTTGTGCTTAAATAAATTAAAATGTATAAACTCTTATTTTGTGTCATGATAAATAGATAAATAGATAAAAATGGAAGTCATTTCTAAAACCCATGCAAAAAACTGATTTATTAATCCTGTTTTTAAGAATTGTTTGCAAAAAAAATTTAAAAGTGCAGGCCAGTGTTGTAACTGAAAGTGCAATCATAGAAAGGCATACAGAGGATATGAAGGAGCTTCCATGACTTATTTTTTAAAGGAATAGATATTTTTAATGAAAAATGTAAGCATTTATTAACAATACATAATGCTTTTAATTCTTATGGAACTTATGTAGTTGATAACTTTTTAAAACTTTTGTGTTTAAAGAGCACTCTGGTCACCATTTCTGTAGCCAAGAGATATCACACAACATGTATTTTACCATTTTCACCTTCTACACTCTTGGTATGGCATGGTTCTTGCAGATCTGTTCCTTTCACATTATCATACTAAATTAAATATCAAGTAAAGCCATTATGTTTGGAGCTCGGTGTAGCATGTTTTGCTATTAGTAGGTTCATTCCCAGTTAGAGCCAATGCTATTACAATAATTTAATATGAACTGCTTTTCATTATATATAATTGAAACATAATTCATTCATTCAAATTGTGAAAGAATATACTGTCTGTCTGTCTGTCTGTCTGTCTTTTTGGTCTGGATATTTGTGGTGCCTATCAGTAAGTTGTGTGTCATTTTCAGTTTCTTTTGAGAAATGAGGGTTATGTTTTCCCATATACTTATCTTTTAGTTCTTCCAGAGTATGTGGAATTTTATCTTTATCTTTAAAAGTTTTCCAGTGCGATGTAGGGTTATAGGTGTAGGAATCAAAAATATATGCCAGAATACAGGATTACCGGTAGTTGTTACACCAATGTAGATTTAAAAGGTTTACCCTTATTCACCTCTTGTGCACATCTCTGTAAGAATTACAGGGTACTTGGAAATAAGTAGACTAAAATTAAAATTAAAAATACATAATTTCATATGCCATGATTTTGTATGACCTCCATTTTTTTAGTGGCACTCCAAAATTCGTTTTCAGAAACTCTCAACCAAAGTCACAGTTGTTTCCTGACCATTAGATACTGCTTGATCCTTTCAGTAGGCATTACATGGTCTAGGTTGTTCAAATGCACTGTTCTACAGTCTTGCCCAAAAATGCACAATAATGTCTGAAGACTTCACTGATCAATAACATTTTATGCATCATTCTGGGGTACCCTCTGTAAATTCGTATTAATAAAACTTTTGCAAAATGGTAGTTGGTGTCCAATATTCTTTGCACTAATGGAGGCTTCAATGACTGCATCTCTTCCATCTCTTCCTGAAATGATTGGTATATTTGACAAAGCACTTTTTCCAAAGAATAATTAATTTTCTTCACCTCACTTTATTCCTCTAACCTAGTTCATACACAAATGTCTGACTCTAGGAGTTCTTTGTTGGCCACATCTTTCATTATCTGTTATACCACCATCTTCCTTCCTTATTCATTTTCTAACCATGTTTCTAAAGTAAATGACTGTTTAAACTCTTTTAACAGTTTTTAAATTAATAAAATTCTTCATATGTGTAATAAAAGTTCAATGTTAAGACATTGAAGATTATGAGAAAAATAATTTACAATTGATTGCTCCTGAATGATAAAAAAGGGCAACACTACAGAGAGCTGAAAAATTATACAGCTTCAAATAAAGAGTTCTTCAAAATGGTCCTTCAAAGCAATAATAGCGTGAATTATAATAGCAGTTTTAATAATTACCATAATTTTTTTTTGAATTCATGAGATCTGGGGGCTTGAATCCCACCAGGACTGTCCTCCCTGACTGAGGTTTTTCCAGGTTTTCCTCAGTCCTCAGTCCTCATAACTGGCAAATGCCAGGGAGGTACCGTAAACTTAGGCCTGAAGTGTTTCCTTCCTTAAAAAATCCTTTCCCAATATATTTCATTTCATGTTCACTGCCTGTGGTGCCTCAGTAGTAAAAATGATTTTTTTTTTTCAAGTGAAGAGTATCCAAACAGCGTCAGAGCATACATATTTTTAAGTAATGATAAATAAAGTTCATTGTAAAAGTGTGATAAGAGCTAGAAATTTTCAGACCACCTGTAGCATGTGCTGTAAAAGAGAAAGCAATTTTCCAAATGATGTACATGTCATCCAAATTTGGTGAATGAGAACAAGGTCTATTTTGCACTGTTTATTTCTAACAGTCCAATCTCTCATTTTGCTAAGTCTGCAGTCTCCACACTAATATGCTATAGCCCAATCAAAAGTATGAATCAGCACTAGCAGAAAATCATGCATACATACATAACTGCAATGCATTCCTTCTAGTTAATCACCCATTCACTCCTAATATTCATTCATATATTAAGTACTAAATAATCTAAAATAACAAGGCTTGATTCTAGCTCAAACTCTGTTCCATGTCTCATGAACTACAAAATGTATTAAGAAAACTTAAATTAATTTTAATACATTTTAAATAGTAAGGTAACATCTTAAGACCAGATGGAATTTTGCTAAATTGTTTCAGAATCTGTTCAAATTATGCATCCTAAATTAATTGTTTGAAATATTAATATCACATCATAAACTACAAAATAAACAAACTAGATTTACAGAATTTTAGTTTTTTTTTTTTTTTCAGTTTTTCTTCTCTCTCTCTCTCTCTCTTTTTTGCCATGGCTTTGTCTTTAGCTTCCTAGAAGGCAAAGATCTCCCCATCTTCTCTCTTTCCTACTAGTAATAAAAAATAAAGTACATACACTTTAAGAGTCTCGTTCTTCCTCCCCTCAATCTCAGAATTTATAAGTTCACAAATCTCATACAAAATACCAAGACCTAATATACGTCTCACTCATGTTTGACTTGTCTTCTGCTGCTCTTCTTTTTTATTTATTTTCTTTTAAATTAAACACAAACTCTTCCAAACTTCTTCTGTTACTGCTGTTAAGTATTTTATTTAATACTATCACCTTCCTTATCTTAAGCCATTTACCTTTTACTTTTTTTTTTTCTCCATTCCATAGTGTCTTGACATGTGAATAAAATGTGAACAGTGTTCTCTTCCTTTCCACAAATAGAACACATACCTTCTCTATAGGCCTTCAAGTTCCAGACTGCTAATCTAAAACAAGTTAATCCAGTGCTTTTATTTTAATAATTTTCAAGATACTTTTCCTTCTCTTCATAAATTTTTAGCTATTTATAAGCTGTAGGCAAACTCTTTTCTAGTGACAACTATAACATCTGCCTATATTCATTTATCCACTTTTAATTTTTTTATTTATTTATTTTTAACATCATTCTATTACTGTCAAATATTTATTATAAAAGTGAATCAAAAATACATAAGTTTAAATGAAACAAACTTACATTAAGTTGAACAAAAGTGAAAAAAATTAGGTCCTAACTATAGTGTTTGTTGTATATAAATTTCTACCAGTTTTTCCTATAAATTCCGTAGCCAAACTTCTCCCTTCCCATTCTTTACTAGCTTTAATTTTATCCATCCAACTTGTAATACTCAGACACTTATCTTGACATTTTATACCTTTCTTTAAAATGACTCCATCCTGTATGTACTTGCCACTCTCTCCTCATACTGACTTGCCTCATTTCTAGCATGGCTAACTTGCAATTGCAGTATTCAAGAAAACATCCAATATTATCTTAAAGAAAATTTTAATTTTGCTTAAACAATCATTATAGGAAAATGCTGTAACAGTAATAAAAACAATTGTTTGAAGAGGAAAGGAAGTTGGGAAAATTGAACAAATCAATAACATTTATAGAAAAATTAAGGTAATGTAAATTGTGCATCAATGTTTGCTTTTACTTGTTCTGTGTTTGTTTGTTTAAAATGGATATGATTAAGATGTTCTAATATTATAAGTATTTTTCATTCATAACTACAATACTTTATTAGTAACTGTTCTGCCATGCATTAAAAAGTATCATGGTAGAAGGTACAGAAAGTAAGAATTTTCTGTTTTACTAGTCCTACAACTCAGCTGATAATTAATTGCTTTTGTGTTTTGGTGGTTTATATTCAATTTATTCCATTGTTTAACTAGTCAGCATCTCTGTAGCACTGCTCTTATGTTTTGCATGAATGAATGGATGCATGCAAGAAAGGGAAAATTGTTGAATTTTCTTAATTCTTAGCGGTATTATGACAACCTGTGTATGTTATTTGTTAATGGTTCATATAATGTTTAGACGTGTTTATATTTTTTCTTCACTGTATACTGTAATATTGGACTTTGTACTCGTGTCACATTTGCAATCAAGCTCTTTGCTACATGGGATATCCATTAAGTTTGGCCATAAGTTCTGTTACAAAGTTTTTTTTGAGTAACAACAATTTTTTTGAGTCGTCGTTTTGGTTGACAATGTGAGGAATGTACCTCACGAAACATGTACCAAAATTACTTTTATAAGTGTGTTTGTGAAACTTAAAGAGAGTTTTAATGTGACGACATGATTTTTAGTGTTTTACTTTAAATCAAAATAAGATTAACAACAATACTTTTAAAGATAGCTCACTTTTTCCCTCACATGTGGTAAAGGTCTGTTTGGCCATATCTACAAGGGGAAATTGACTACTGCAGCCTCCAAGAATTACTTGAGGCTATCAATTCCTTTTCTTATTTACTATAGCTTCAAACAGTGCCAACATCTTATAGTCCAATGGGTTGAAGTCAGAGCTGTCTGAAGGCCATTCTTGAGCAGCAATAAAACTAGAAACATTTCTCTGAAGCCAGCTTATGATGAAATTTGTCTTGTGAGCTCCTGCTGAAGCCTGCTGGAAGCTCCAATGACTTTTCTTGAACAACATGGTGTTCAGGTTTTACATCATGGTTCAAGGAGAATGGTTTCTTATGCATTTAATTTATCCCCTATTGGCAGAGTTCACTATCACTGAGGCAGAATGATGGTTTCACTGGATATTTGGAACCCTCTCAGGAGCTGCTGGAAAAATTTAAACATGCCAGTCATTTTGGAAGTTATAACTCTCAACGGGAACATTTTTTCATCAATAAAAACATTTTAAAGTCTTCTGTCAACAATCTGGAGATCAGTCTCCTGTATATATTCATCTTATGGGTATGGCTTTTTTTTTCAGTATGGATAATTATGAATATGAGCTGCCACTCTTTTGAACATTATATCGGCTTTCATAGAGGGCAGATGTGACCTTGGATGGTCATCCAAAGCACCGGTTTTATACTGAAACAATGGACAATGTAGTATACAGAGACACTGCTGATTTTAAGTTCCTAAAGAGTGGAATATCTTCGATCATGACTCCAACTCTATGGAGGATAATTAAAGCAACACAATGCTCATAATTTCCCCACTTTGCTAGAGTTCAACACAATGATCATGGTAAGGGTCTGGCATAAAGTCTGAGTCTAATTGCAAAAACACCCATACAGTCCTTTAAAAAGTTTGTAACAGTATTTATGAGTAGGCTAGATATTTGCAGTTTTATGAAATTCTGTAATTTTATTTTTATAGAACAGAAATCAACAGTCACTCTTCACCAGTTGTTATTGGTATTATTATTATTATTATTATTATTATTATTATTATTATTATTATTATTTTAGCAAATAATGAAGTATTACACATTGAATGTATGTAAAGGGAATTAACTTATGTAGTGGAATATGGTGCTTTAAATCACTTTTGGAATAACAGTTTTTAGGTGCCTGTAAATATGAATTTAATAATAAAACCAGAAAAGTAATGTCATTGTCTATTGTGCCTCAGCTGGAAGAATCCCTCAGTGGTAGTTCATCTTTACATTACTATTTGGATCACATTGCCAGATGAGAATTTTCTGCTCAACATAATACAAATGTCAAATAGGTACTAGAAATGTTTCATTTTATCAATTACTTTGTCTCAAAGATTCTATGATAGCAAAGAGCAAGAATAGGAGAAAATGGAAGAATGTGAGTGCATTTTGAGAACCCACTGAGCATATTGTGATTTTTTGATATTATGGAAATAAATGAAATAATAAATGCAATAGTTTTACTCTTATATTGCCACTAAATTTTATTGTAAAACTGTTTGCACCATCTTGACTTTTTTGAAAGAAAAAAAACTCATAGCAAATGAGGTGCTCTGCAGAAACTTTTTCATGGAGGATAGCTTGAACAATTTTTGCAATAATATACACATTTGAAGTTTTAAGATATGCAAGTTGATAACTTTCTTAAAATTGGAACAGGCATTCAATGCTTATTGCAACATTTTCTTTTCCTCTTCTCATTCTGGGATTGTATTATTTCAGTTACAAATACGCAAAATTATTCCTCAATTCTTTGGCTATATGATGTTATTTTTCTGCATACTTTAACTAATCTATGACTTTGTGCCACCTATACGAAATGGTATCTAGAATATTCGGAACTGGTGCTACCATCTGATCAAAAACTTACTTTGAGACTGACCGCCGTCACCCTCGAAGTAGTTCCCTTCCACACGTATATACCGGTCCCAGCGATTCTGCCATTTTCCAAGTGCATCTTAAAAGTCATGTTCTTTGAGAATGTTTAGCACAGACAGCATTTCTTAAATCCTATCAATTGTGTCGAACCGACGTCCTTTCAACTTGATTTTCAGTTTGGGGAATAGAGCGAAGTCGCAGAGTGCCAAATCAGCCGAGTACGGTGGGTGGGGGACAACTGTCATGTTTTTCGTCAAAAAGCTCCTGGTGAACAAGGAATTGTGACAGGACGCATTATCGTGATGCAACAGCCAATTCCCTTGTCGCCAAAGTTCGGGCCGTCGCAAAACGTCACAGTAGCACAGTGTAGTAGTACTCCATAGTAGTAGTGTTTGATTTGGTCGGACGAATTCTTTGTACACAATCCCCTTGGTATCAAAGAAAAGAGGAGCATATTCTTGACTTTGCTCTTAACTTGTCTCGCTTTTTTTGTCTTGGTTAGTTTGGGCTCTTCCACTGGGAGGATTTTTGTTTTGTCTCAGGGTCATAAGCGTACATCCAGCTCTCGTCACCGCTGATGAACCTGGACAAGAAGGCTGGGTCATCGGATACGGCCTGACGAAGCTCAGTGCGAACTTCAACATGCTGCGCCTTCTGATCAGCAGTCAGGATCATTGGCACAAATTTGGCGGCGACACGATCCCTGCCCAATTCATCAGTTAACATTCGTTGGCATGTCCCATAACCAATGCCCACTTCATGAGCAAGATCTTCAACGGTTTCGACGTCGATCCTCACGAACGAGGTGTTGAACATTGGCAACATTTTCAGGCGTTGTGAGCTGACGCACCTACCGGTGTGAGCATGGTCTTCAATAGCTGTAATGTCGGATTTTTTTGATTTGTTTATTTACAGATGCTCTTTAACATCACAGGTCATCAGCGTCCCATTCTATTCAGGGCGTGAAACGGCCAACAAATTTTGCTCAGAGGCCTCAAACGGCCGGCCCTGAACCGTGCATGCCAATCAAACACATGTGCGCGGTTCATGCTTTGTCCCCAAAATACTTATTGAATAATTGCGAGGGTCTCCGTAGCATCTTTCCCGAGATTTGCCACAGAATTTGATGCACATTTTCTGTTCTAATCTTGGATCCATCGTAAAATTGCAGTATCATGAAAAGTACTATAGAATCTCAACAAATCTACCCAACTGCATGAAACTTTGAACACTCACTCATCAAAGGTGCTAGTGTTACCACCTATCGGTACAAAACTATACTGCAACTACTGTCTAGATGGCAGCACCAGTCCCAAATATTGTGGATACCACCTCGTATGTCAAGAACTGTGCACCATTGTAGTACCACTCAACAGGTTTGTTTTGTAATCATTCTAAGGACTGTCAAATTTCTTCCTGCACATGAAATACTTGCATTTTAGAAGACAGAAGAGATGAAAGCAAGGAGGTACAAGATCTGAACTTCAGGGTGTGTAAGCTTTGTAGACAGATGATAGTTTGTTTGTTTGTTTTTTTGTGTGTGTAAATTTATGTTGTTGTAAATTCACAGCTTCAGGGGCCCCATTTTTCAAAAAGCTTCCAACATTCTATATTTGCATGGCTTGCGTAAAGTATACTAGTACAAATAGCATCATCAATTACAAATTAAGACAAAACTATTTCAATATATTATAGATAACAATGATCATCTCCTTGGTATAGTAGTCAATGTTGCTGCCTACTGTCTGGAGGTTCTGAGTTTGATCCCTACTACCTCCTTAGAAATTTTTGAAATTAAAGAGGCCTGAAACAGAAAGCACTCACCCTCATGAGAACATTGGAGAACTGCCTAATACAGAGGTAATGTCTTTTGATCTTAGAAACTACAGGGTAAGGCAACTAGCAGGGTGTTGTTATGCTGATCACAGGACTTCCTGCAATATTACCCATGATGTTGCAAAATGGAGGTAGGGGATGTCAGCCAAGACCCTACTAGGACTGACATACCAAGGAGAGGAAGATAATAGTTTCAGCCTAAGCAAATTCCATGTGCCAAATAAGTAATTACTAGGCATTTTAAAAAAAATTAGCATACTAATCCATCATTGCATCTAAACCACTTCTCTAGAACTGTCGGTCCTGGTGGTGTAGTGGTTACCATGCTTGTCTCCTAAATCCAAGATCGCGGGTTCGAACCCGGCCAGGACCGATGGATTTTTTTGGGCGTAAAAATCCTAAGTATGGCTTCCTTCGGAAGGGAAGTAAAGCCGTGGGTCCCGTGTCGTACATTTACGGCACATAAAAGAACCTCAAGCCTGAAAGAGAGGCCTCTGAGCAAAATTTGTCGGCACTTTCATGCCCTGAGTTGAATGGGACGCTGATGACCTGAGCTGTTAAAGAGCGCCCGTAAATAAATCAATCAAAAAAAAAATCTCTAGAACTGTATCTTTCATGTGCAAGAGTTTTAAACCCTTGGATACTTTTTGAAATACACTCGTACATAGGTATCCCATAAAGATGGGTATGTAATTGTTCAACTTTTGTTATAAGTCTTCCCGTTAACTTGAAGCACAACTTGCTGCATCCTCTATCAAGTTCCTTTCTTCCATCAGTGTACACACTTCATTGTTCTAGATATATCTTAAAATTTTGTACATATATATATATATATATATATATATATAAACATGAAAATAAATGCACTTGGAAGATTCACTATTACAATCAGCTTTAATGTTGAAATCTCCAAATGATTCCTTTCATTTGCCCTTGCAGTATTCACAAGTGAAAACTCAACAGCAGTGATTGTCATTATAACAAAAAAACTCTAATACTGTACTTATATTTTTCATTGCAATGTTCTTTATTGGCACAAGTGGCTTAGATTGCTAATGGATTCATGAATAGGAGTTTTGCAGGCTGCAAATTCCACCAGGACCTTTCTTCCTAGTTTTTTCTAGTCTTTTTTTAGTCTTCATCAATGCAAATTCTGGGAAGGTACCCTAAACTTAGGTCTGAAACGCTTCCTTCCCAAAATGATTTTCCAAATTTATCATTTCATCACATATCATTAATGTCCACTGCCTTGTCTTTAAATATTTATCCTTGTTCATCTTGAAGGTAGTTTTTATTTTATTCCAAAGTTTGCTTTTTTCCTCCATATAATAGACACTTTGAACAGCAGCATTGTTAATAATAGAGATTTTTTTGTTCTTTTTTTCATTGTTAATTCTTCTGGGTCATAAATTTCATGGCCTTATTGATGTCCTCTCAAGATAAGCATTTCTGCACTTGAACCATGACAGATATTCCAAATCATTAAGTGATCAAATCCATTCTGTAAATGTATGCAGTTGCTGTAAAACAAAAGCCATTGCCCTCTGTCATATTTATATAGTATTTATTTAATCTGTGTTTTCCATCTCGACTATTAAGTCAGCTTTCTACCTGTTTATCTTAATAGTGCAGCATTTTGTCCACACATAAACTTTGGTTCAAACAGCAATTGATTAGAAGCTTTGATTATGCACAACATGAAAAGTAATTCCTTCTCATGCAGCAACTTCCAGTTCTTTGTCATCTTTACTCATACCTCCTGAGAGAAAGGAAGTATTGAGTAAATTTTTTTAATAGTTGATATAACATATCAACTACATATTTGTAAGTAGATGTTTCTGTATATCATTTCTGCTCCCATTGCTTATAGAAAAAATGCCCTTATACACAATAGGCCTCACTCTCTTTGCTAGCAAGAAAAATGGAAATTCACATTTTAGCACATTTGAAAATGTGTGTTTTCTTTTAGGAGAAACCTTCCCTACTGCAAACTCTGCCAATACCACACCACATATTACTGAAAACTAGTTATCCTGTTAGACACAAAGGCAACAGTGTAGTAGTGAGGCAGACAGCATGGCAAAGAGCTTTGATTCTTTCTCGTTGGCTGTTAACATACAAGTAACTTGATACTTACAGCAGGATATTTAAATTACGGAGCTATAAGTTTAGTACATGCAACAATGAGTAAATTAGCAATTTAATTTGCAACAAACACAATGGAAACAAACATATAATTATTTTTTTGAGAAATAGGACAAAAATAGTCCCATCATGCATTTAGGAAAGACATTGAATGATGGAACAATGCTCATAATGTTGGCACTGTCTGGTTGAAATTAGAACATTTCTATCACACTCACCACATTATGTATATATGAGGTGTGATAAAAATAACGACAATAGTAGTTTTTCTCAAAGAAATTTTATTCATCAACATCATTTCTGTCCCTTCAAAACAATCCTCTCCAGATATAATACACTTGCCTTTCATGGTTTTCTTTGACCTCAGGGATAGAAAGAAGTCGCAGGGGGTCATGTCATGTCATGTTATGTTTTTTGTCAAACAATCATGAACAAGCAGTGAGGCGTGAGCAGCAATCTGGGAACAAACTTTGCTGCCACATGTTTCATGCCCAACATTCGAAAAAATTGCTCGGCATGAACCAAATCATATACCGACATCATCATCAACCTCTCTGATCGTAATTCGGCGATTTTCCAGAATAATTTTCTTCACTTATTTGACGTTGTCAGCGGTTATTAATGTCCTAGGACGTCCAGGCCGGTAGTCATCTTCAACGTCTTTACGGCCCTCTTTGAAACGTTTGTACCACTCATCTTGCTATAGTAGATTCGCCAAAAGCCACAGTCAACATTTCAAATACTTTGTTGCACTTTATTCCATTTTTCAAGCAAAATTTAATACAAATTCTTTGCTCCATCTTTTTCGAAAGTAAAAAAATCGCCAAGCAAACCAAAATGCTTCTAATCTTTTCGATTGTCAACAATGAACTAAACATTTAAAACAGCTGAAAACGCCAACATTATCAGAAACATGTGTACCAACAAGCTAAAAAAAATTGAAAATCGGGTTTTTGAAGCTCGCGAAATATTAAAAAAAAAAAAAATTATCACACCTTATGTGTGTGTGTATGCAGGACTTTTTTCTAGAAAAAATGGTACAGAAAATCTTGCACTAAACAAATCGCAGATGATAAATTATTCTGTAGGAGTAGGCCTGCTTATAGATCCAAACTTTTTGAAATTACATTTCATAATTAAAGATGGGTAGGGATAATGATTAGAAAAAAACATAACAAGATTGCTGAAGTTATTATATATTAAGATCATTGTATGATTGAGTCCAACTAACACTTTTGCTTCACTTACTTGTTTAAATATGTAGAATTGGTTTCACTAATCCTTCATTAGCATCGTCAGCCCCATTGTCGACTGGAAAATAAACCGTTATGCTTTGGGGATGCACAAACATGCAGTTATCAACAACTTTGCACATCAGCTAGTTAACCTTAAAATTAGCAAAGAAGAGTATATTGAAGAATATAACAAATAGAAAGAACAGCAGTTAAAAATGGTTATAACAAAGAACTAGTACACAAAAAAGTACAGAAATTCAAGAAACAAAAACTTATTGAAGAAATCACAGCGTTTTGAACCAAAAAAAAATTAAAATAAAAAAGTCGCATATCATCCATGGGCTACAAAAAATGTAAGAATATTCTTAAAGATTTTAATATCAGGTTAGCACCTGTAAACAGATTTATAAAAATCCCCTGATTAATAATGTTAATGACAGTATTCCACAAGAGAAAAATGCACGTATTTATAAAATAGGTTGTGCAGAGTATGAAAAAATCTACATTGGAAAAACAGAGAAACACAGGCACATGGTTAAAAGAACATTTCAGAATCATAAAATAAAAATAGTTGGAGAAATCAGCATTGCTTTGCATTGTTGGACAAAAAACCACAACTTATTGAATAAAACAAACAAACAAAGTATTAAAATCAGTGCAAGGACCTGCAGAATTAGCAACATAGAGAAAATCTACATTTTTAAGTACAAAGACAGTTTTATGAGCTTCAACACTTCCAGTGGTGAAAACATAAACTTCAAGTTCATCACACCTCCACCAGAGCAGATTACACGACCGCATAGCATAATAATTTATTCTCCAGTCGACAGTGAGGCTGACAATGCGAACGAAGGGTTTGTGAAACCAGTCTACATATTTAAACAAGTAAGTGGAGCAAAAGAGTGTTAGTTCCACTTATCACACAATGCTCTTAAGATTGCTGGTGTTTATAAAGCAATAAATGAATTGTGTGCATAATGTCTATATATATATATGCAAAGAAAATGACCAGTCAATATGGCTTGATATTTACCCCAGCCTCTATGAGCACATAAGAATAAAGGCATACCCTTATAGCTTGCATGCAAGTATATACATCAACAGCAGTTACAGATTATAGCATATATCTATGACTTTTGCTACATGCTTCAAACAACAATACATAGATTTTTAAAAAATATTTGTTTGCACTTATGGGTGATTGGAATTCCAAAGTTGCTAAAGATGAAGCAGTAGGACAGTTTCAGAACATGGTTTTAGTGGATCAAAAAGAAAGAAAGAAAGAAAGAAGAAGAAAAAAAACTTGCTTAGTACTGCAAAGAGCTTTTGCTCATCTTGGCACACTCATTTCTTGATTTACCAGCCTAAAGTAGCACCAGGGGTCTGCTTGAAGGACCACCACCAACTTTGTTTTAAAAATTCTTCCACATTTCTGACTGCCTAATGTTTCTTTTTCCCTGTTGGTACTTTACTTTTTGGTCTCCAGAGTAGAATGATGTCCTTGAAGATCATATATTTTGGAGGGTCATAGAGAGGTACAACAATCCTAATAGATTGCTGACAGTTTGACATGCAGAGCTGCCCTCTCTGGTGCCATTATCAGGTTCATCTGGGAAAAGCCTTTCTCACATTCACTTGAAGATAGGAATGGTTTTGAGAATGCTTCATAAACTTGTACCATTCTCAGGAAATTCTTCTGGCAACTTTATATATGATCAGAAACTTCAAACAGTTCCTCTTTCAGAAATCTGAAATCTTTGGCAGAGTTGACAGATTTCTTCCTCTCCATAAAGAATATTTTTTTCAGTTCCTTTAGGCTATTTTTAGGTTGAACACAGTGATACATCTCTACAATTTCCAACCTTCTTTGAAAGAAGCCTTGTTATGGAATTCTTGAGACTGCAATAAGTCACTAGGTGAAATTATAGGTCAGTAACTTTCTTTCCATTGTGAAGTTCAGTTCCACAGTACTTGAGACAGTTTACAGCTTCAAGAGCCTGTCTGTATGCTGAGCCTGAGATACATTTCCTTTGCTCAAACACAACAATGATAATGTGTATTTTGTTGTGCAGAGTATATAGATCAATACTTCTTTCTTGTAAGTCAAAACCAAGTTCAGATAACTCTTGAAGTGTATTTACCTTCAATACTAGATCTAGAACAAAGTTTGAAGAGGTTATTTTCCTGTACAGACCTTCATACATGCGGCAATTTTTTCTTTTCTTGGGTTATATATCTTTTGCTTGGGTGAAGTAAAATACCAAAGCTTTAAAGTATTGTAACTAGAGGTACCCATTTGGTAGATAACATTCTTCCTATCTTCAGTAACTTATCTTCCAATATAGATGCAAACATAAGTTCTGTTGCATTCTTTGGTAATGAGTAGTAAATGAAATACAGTTCATCAATGAAATTTTTGAATTTGTTCATGCCTCCAATTTCTTTAATTGCCTTGTGAATAAAGAGCTCCAACCTATGGCTGCACAATGCTACAAAATAAATAAAGGAAATTTGTCTTTCAAGAGCTTGGAGATTCTACTCCTTGGTCCAAAACATGACAGCAACTGTCACAAGTTGATACGATAAAATGGTCTCTCAAAACACTCTCAGTAATAGCAAGTGCTTCCAATTTAACAAGCTTGAAAATATTCCAGTAATAGTTTCAAGCTCAATAAGGTCAATGAAGCAATTAACAGGGTCCTTAATATCAATTTCATGAAACCAGACACAGAGATACACAATTAACACAGATTTCTGGTTGACAATTATAACTTCCTTGATCATCGGAGTCAATTATCTTCCTGACTAAAGATTCTTTTAATATCTGTGGCTGTGTGATTCTTAATATCTATAGAATAATAAGAAAAATAAAGGATTCTGCTCGCATTAACTCTATTCATTTCTTGATCTTGTATTCAAAAGTGTATAATGACTGGCTTTTCTTTGCTACTTTATAAGCTATGTAAGACAATTCTATATATACTTTTGTTTCTGGACTTAATACCTTTAAGTGTACTGTTTCTAGCTCTTGTTTGCTGCTTGGTCCAGAATTTTGATGGCCCACTTCTGCATAACTTTCCAGAATACTTGTCTTAAAAACAAGTCATTTTAATTTGTTTTATTATTTTTTTTAATCTAATGACAAAACATTAGGCCATATGTTGTCATTTTCTAGCTAAGAGGTGTTGGATTAGGAACATTTCTATGTGGAAGATGGTCATTGTAATGAATTTGATTTGTTTCAGACAGTTATATTGGAGTCTCTAATACCTCTAATGCTTGCCCAAATACTTTTGTTTTGAGTTTCTTTGCTGATACGGCAGTAAACCAGTATGTAATCATTCTTGAAGACCTTGTTGTCACATATTGACATCACAACAAGCAAAAACACGCAAAGCAAAAATGTGTCTGTAGAGTATGCGTAGAGCACGGAACAAGTGTTGATACAGGAAACCAAAAAGCGTGTCCTTAGCTATGCGATGAGCACAAACCTATTCTGCTGGTGCTGATATTTGCAGAACGCGAAAACCTCGCGTTAAGTGAGAATATGTCCTAGCATATGCGTCGATAACAAACAACTGAAATACTTGTTGATACTCCATAAAATAATCTTTTCACTAGCTATATGCATTCAGCTGAAATCACCTTAGCTAAATTACCATGTGTTGATATTCGCACAGTAAGCTCATGAAAAAAGCTCATACATTCATCAGCGACATGATGGAGTTAGAAATAAACTAATGAAGCAGCCAATTAAAATAGCGCATTCTCGCGCCTGCTTGCATCTACCGCTCCAAGCAGCCCGGTCAAAACTCATGTCTTGTCTTCCCATGTTGTATTGTTTCCTGCCTATGCTTCACTCCTATGAATGATTAACTATCGATAAAATAAAGTTCTGTAAACATTAGAGAGAAATTCAAACAATGGAAATTTTGAATAATGAATGTAACAATAAAAGGGTACATTGTTTTGACAGCAAACACCATAAAGAACTTAAAAAAGTATCGAAACGGGATATACACGGGACACACACACACACACACACACACACACACACACACATGTGTGTGTGGTCTGAAAAACATCCTTTGGGTTATTTGTCAGAGGCTACAAAAGTAAACATGCATGCAGTGAACAGTTAATTGTGTACTTTTTAATTTATTCTAATTTTTTACAAATGTTTATATTTCTAATATAAATGTAGAATATTGCACTATAATTTTTATATCGCGTAGTTCGCCATGACGTCCTCCCTGACTGAGGTTTTTTCCAAGTTTTCCCCATTCCTTATAACTGGCAAATGCCGGGGAGGTACCCTAAAATTGGCATGGAACCGTTCCTTCCTTAAAAAAAAATTCTTTCCTAATGCATCATTTCATCTCATGTATCATCAGTGTCCATCGCCTGTGGTGCCTGAGTAGTAAAAAACGGGCGTTAAACACTACTAAAAGAAAAACCTATCATTTTTACATCTCTGTGTGTAATGTCTAGAGAGTTGAAAAATTTAAATAATAACTGATGAAATCTGCATCACTAAAATACTAGAAAATATTTTTTAATAATATTAATGTATCCAAATTGAAAGAATATCAAGATTTCACTTATATAAGAATAACGAATATATTAATATAATATATTAAACTGTACCGACGGCTTCTAATGTTTCCGTGTCTCATACATGAGGAGAGGTAAAAGGGGTATATTATGTCGTTAGACCCGGTGCTATCTTGGATATGAACTTATTTTAGCCTATCTAGAGGTTGCGGAATATAATTTGCTTTTGTTTGGAAAGAACAAACTTCATCATACTGATTCGTTGCTGTAAAAAGTATTAATAAAGAAAACTATATCAATAGCATCAGAAATCACCGTAGACCGTATGACATAGGTAGGGGTACAAATATCATTACATGATAAAGCTACCTTAAAAAATAATTGGCCTCATTCATTAATGTCTCCCCACTCCCCTCTCTCTCTTTCTCACACGCACACTTGCACAAGCAAACCTCTGTAAAACTACAAAGCATTTTATATTTAGCTTTCTAGTAGAGAAAAGAGAGGGGGGGAGAAAGAAGAAGAAAAAGAAAAGATCGTATTGAAGATTACATTGTTTTTGCAATTCTCTATAGATTAGCTCAAATTCTAGAAAAAAATTTTGTGTGTTTTAGAGTTGCTAATGTTTAATAATAAATGTCATAAACGCATAAAAAAGAAGAAAAGCATCAGAGTTTTTGTACTTTTTTATTTTTCTTAGCACAATGGGAATAACAACAGAAAATAAAAGCTTCATCGAAGATTAGAGGTTAGGCATGTGTGAGGCTGGTTGTAGTATTGTCCAAACAGAGAATAATCCCCGTCTATATAATGATGTCTATCGTAAGTAGGAATGTGCTGCAATAATATAACAAAGAACTAAGAAAAGCCCAGCAAAAGGGGAAAAATAAATTAATAAATAATAATAATAATAATAATCACTAAAAATCCTTTCCCAATTTATCATTTCGTTTCATGCATCATCATTGCCCATCACCTGTGGTGCCTCGATAGTAAAAACGGGCGTTAAACGCTATTAAAAAAACTTTTTACTGTTTGCTAAACTTCTGCTAAGTATATTGATGAGGAGCAATATTTCGAGCAACAAAGTAGTTATAAAGGTTCTAATTTTAAAATGGTCGAAGGGGTAGTAGGGTTCAGCTGAGAATGATAATTTGATCGTCGAAGATAAGTGTCTACAAGACAAAAGAGTACTTGATGAAATCCACAGTTGTAACAACTATTCCTACTGTAGAAACCAAAGTGGCGCAGATAAATCCGGCCCTTCATTCTAGTCATAAAAAAAAAAAAAAAAAAAAAAAAAAAACGCAATACGAATATAATATGCAACAACAATAATATTTGTTGTTGTTGTTATTATTATTATTATTATTGTTGTTGTTGTAAAAACTTCATTTCCACTCATTTAATCCATTATGTTGATATTTTATCTCCACAATTATATTATTAACTTGAATAGCAGTTTAACTTCTTCTTCTTCTTCTTCTTCTTCTTCTTCTTCTTCTTTTTCTCATCATCATCATCAATATTATTACTTCATGATTCAGAAGAATGTGTTTTTAATTGTTCTTAATATTTGAAAATTATATTATCTGTAGGATATAGGTTGCCTATCTGTTTCACGCATACTTTTGCATTTTGTTTTTCTTTTTTATTATTTTTACACGCCCCTGATTTTAACCTCTTGAATATAACAACCAAATTTAAAATACCCACGCGCGCGCACACATTTTACTGGGTAGTTAGTAATCAATAACTCAACAGTTATTATTTAATATTGATTTATGCAAGTAATAGGCCTTTATTTAAAATTACTAAACAACTTGTAACCTCTCCCGCATGGCGTCGCATTGTTCAAATTTCCAGTTACTCATCCACCATTACAACTTGCAAAACTGACGCAACACTATAGCCTATACTACACCGATAGTAATCACCTTTGCAAATACATACTTCAACAAATAAATTTTACACAATTACCCTAAATCACTATGCGCTTTGTTGTATCCAATCATATTCCTGTTTTTTACCACATCCACGAATCATAGCGCAACACGTCACTATTTATAACTTCCTCAGTAGATCGCCGATGGTCTAACTCTAACCCTCTCTAAGTCACCGGTAAATTTAATCAAGTTTCGGATCAAACAGCTTGATCAACACGACATTTTTACCGCCAAAAAGGATTAAGAGCGGATTAAAACGACACTAGAACCACCTAGCTGCAGGATTATTGTTAATCCGCAGCGGCACACATGTCACCCCCAGTGCACATAACTTTTGCACCATAATGTTCTTTCTCGCCAGCTAACCCATTAGAATTTTCCGGATGGTTACCATTACCTCGTTTTCACTTCCCTATAAATATCCCAAACTCGTTTCTTGGACGAGCAAAGAGATACCAGTGCATTAAATATTACTTAACTTGGAATAAAATATTAATATTTTTCGGACATTACCATAAGTAGTGACCCTTCTGCTGCTTTTTGATCTCTGGAAACGGTACCCCGTGTACTGCAATTGTGTTTGTTACTTATATTATTTTTATTTTATTCACTTCTGATGTTTGTAATATACCTAGTTTAAACTATTTAATTTTAAATTTGTTTTTCTCGAGTTTTAAACACTTATATTAAAATTGTTCAATTAGATTAATTTTTTTCTAATTGCATGTTAACTTCCTAATTCCAATAATATGTTGTTTCATTTTTTACACCTTTATTACGTACTAATTACATTTATTTTCATTTACATGCTTATAATTTTTGCATTTGTTTTTAATATCATGCTGTACTTTCCTTCTATTTTTTTTTTCCAGACATTATTGCTAGTGTTTTTCCTCCTGCTTTTCATTATTATAGTGGACAGTATGTTGTTGAAATGAAAATATAAATGTTTATTACTTAAATTTACTGTTTATTTATCTACTTTTGACGCTTATCATTTATTCAACTTAATAACAATCTATAATATTTAGTTTCCTCGAAAGTCGAAATACCTTTTTGGTGTTTTTATACGGTGAACGGGTTTGAAATTTTTTTTAAGTTATAGGGTCACGAAGCCGCGACTCTTATGTTACAAACATTGTAAACTTCTACAATAAATAGGTTCTTTCGAATTGAAAACCCTTTAATTGTTTTATGAGGACAAAGGATAGCTAGTACGTGATTGAATAGGTCTTCGAACCCGCGACCGTTAGGTTATCAGTACTCTCAAGTACTATAATATTGAGGATATTCCGAAGCCAAAGAACTTTTTTGATTTTTTTCATATTCTACGTGGTTTAGCTATTGCACGGTTTTCAAGTTACGTGAGTCTCAACCCCGTGACCGTTAGGTTACTAGTACTGTCAAATTCTATAATATTTAGGAAAGTCTGAAGTCGAAATATTTTTGGTTCTTTTACATGACGAATGGTTTAGCTGTTACGCGTTTTTCAGTTATGTGGAATTCGAACCCGCAACCCTTAGGTTACAAGTATTCTCAAATTCTATAATATTTAGACCTTTCGAAGCACAAGTATTTTCCTGTTCTTTTCCTTTACCTATGGTTTAACTGTTATATGAGCTTTAAAGCTATCGGGGTCTCGAACCAGCTACCATTGTTATAAGTACTCTCAAATTATATTTAGGTTATCCCAAATGCCTTTCGGGTTTTTTATATGACCAACGGTTCACTTGAGCGACTTTATATTTATTTATGAGGGTTCTCGAACCCAAGACTTATTTTACAAGTACTCTCAAGTTAATGTTTACCCTAAAGCCGAAACATTTTTTGTTCTGTTATATGACCAATGGTTTACCTGTTAAGTGACTTTAAAGTTATAAGGGGTCTAGAACCTACGACCATTATGTTACAAGTACTTTGAAATTCTATAACATTTAAGTAACCTCAAAGCCGAAATACCCGTCTGTTTTTACACGTTCACCTGATACCGGCTTTAAAGTTATGAGGGGTCTCGAGCCAGTATGCACCAAATGTTTAGTTCATAGTTTTACTGCCAAGTCTTTCCCCTACCTCCACCTTACATGTTTTTAGTTCCTAGTGTTGCTATCACCACAACCACTGTACTTCAAATTCACAACACCGTCGCTATTTTAATTCTCACCATTTTGTAATTAGTATTAATATTTTAAATTTACTGTGTAAATATGTGTATATATTCAATAAATAAAAACACGGTCCTGGATTAAGTATTCAAGGAACTATGCAGTTAAAACCTAAATCTAAACTAGAGCCTAAATCAGCACAATGGTGATTCAAGTCAATGTAGTGTATAAAAATATAGCTACCAATAAAATAATATGCTACCTAAGCAGGTTTTACACTCCCTATGCTTATAGCCGTCTTTGGCAAAAATGATGAAATTTCAACCGCATTGCGATGTCGCGCAAGGCATGCACGTAAAGTAACCGGTATTCTCAAACATGGATTTTCCTTGAGATATTGCTTTATTGTTAACTTAGTTTCTCCTCAAATGATGGATAATACCTTTGCAATGATGTTACATAGCCTTTACGTGCAATACCTAAACAAAAGCTACCTGACAATAGAAAAATAGTTTTTTTCCCTATAAATTGGGTTTCTTTGCATCAGTAAGATTATGAAATACCTGACATTGTTTAAGGAACAGATATAGCAATCTTTTGCCATTTGCTGAGTTATTAATTCAATCAAATAATATGTCGATTCTGGTGGTGTAGTGGTAACCATACTTGCCTTCTACACCCAAGATCGCGGGTTCAAACCCGGCCAGGATCGATGGATATTTTCGGGGCGTAAAATTTCTAAGTATGGCTTCCTTCGGAAGGGAAGTAAAGCTGTGGGTCCCGTGTCGTACATTTACGGCACAATAAAGAACCTCAAACCTGAAAGAAGAAGCCTCTGAGCAAAATTTGTCGGTCGTTTCATGCACCGAATAGAATGGGACGCTGATGACCTGAGATGTTAAAGAGCGTCCGTAAATAAAAACAAATCAACAATCAAATAGTATAAAATAAACTTAAAATAATGGAGCTAAAGATAAAGTTATTACTACATATCTGATTTCTCCTGCATTATATTCCTAGCATTTTGACTAAAACGACAGTAACAACTCAAGATGTTCCGAGTCTGGTTGGTGCAGGGTGGAACTTTAACTCTCCTTTGACGGTTGAAGCAGTAATTCACGAGCTTTGGCAAAAGTCCGGGTGCAGACTTTTCTGTTAGGCGTTCTTTTGCTATATCTTTTACAGTTACTCCAGATTCACAACACTTGGCACAATTCTTATGTTCAACTTTGACTGAGTAAACGCAAGTTCGTCGTAAGAGGTCGAACACAGGAAATCATAGTAATTACTATCGAGTAGTTACATACACTACATTGTAACTACTATCTCAGAGGAAATGATGGTGTTAACACGAATCCTTTAAACTTAACAACTGGAGCCAAGACAAGGAGTTGAAACAATAATCTACTAAGAGAACACTTGTAGTTATTATCGGACTGGTTTTATAGGTGAACCTATCGTTTCAGATACTTACGTAATAATACGCAATATGCATGTTTGCTATCACTGTTTTATCACTAATGTTCACAATTGAAACACATCTACGCCGACTGCACCATCTGTCGGTGTGATGTACTGATGATGCCAGCTTGGCCGGCATGTGGATGTCAAAGGCCAGAGAAGTTCTATTTTGATTGTTCCTACATCCTCTTTTCCCCATACCGTGGGATACTGACTGCTGGGTTCCAAGTTCTGACCTTCTTTGACGACCATCATCTGCTGCCATCGAACATCTTATCAAAAAGTATTTTCTTGTGTGAATGTGAAAGTAATTTTCAACACTAGGCCTGTGAACACCTATCTAAGATTCAATATGCAACAGGATAGAATGAATGGTCTGGTGTTACTCAACACGCATCCCAACGTTGAGTTTTTTTCAAAGGAAGTAAGTAATCTTTTGGCAAGAAAACATTCCAGGAGATTACAGCTTCAAAGACTTGTAAGCCACAACATTATTGTTACCGTATAATTGTTTTCTCAGTGCAATTAATTTATTTTTATTTACATGTAGTATTCATAGAACTAATACATCAATCATATTTTTAGAATGTAAACTGAATGTGCGTATTTTAAAAAGATTGGACATTTTCTGTGGACCTGTGGCTTAATATTTACAAATAGAATCTGCATCACAGCTAGTAATTTAAATATGCTTTTATTTACTGAAAAATTTAGTTAGCATTACCTTAATTCTGTTGTATCCACATGGGGTAGCCGATCGCTCACCTACCTCAAATATTCTACATCCGCGCCTGTGAAATAAGGCAATGCAATTCGTGGAATTAATTAAAATGAATGGTGTTTAATGCCCGTTTTTACTACAGAGGTATCACAGGCGATTCGTGGAGTTAAACCTAATTTAAGAATGCGGATGGATAGTATTTATTCATAATACTGATTTTTACAAACAGTTCGGCTTCACTAAGTTTTACAATATACATGGCAATACAAAAATAGTATAATACAAATACAGAAAAGAATATATCATTCAATACACACAAACATTGAAATATATACAAATAGACACGCTAGGAGGCACAAAATCTGTTATGTATTAGCATTAAACACTTATATTAGTATAATAATTATATATTATAGTAAAAAAAACTTATGATTATGAGATAAAGAAGACAGAAGTATAAAAGGGGTTACTCATAAGTATACAAGAATTAAATCGGTATGTAGATTTATACATCCCTCTACACTCAGGGGTTCCCAACCTATTGGTATGCATACCATTTGGTATGTAAGCTACTGCCGGGTGGTACGTAACATTTTTACAAAATAAGATAATATTAACATTTATTTTTTTACAAACAACAACAAATATTTGACAATTATACTAAACAATAGATTTTACATTATCGTAAAAGCGTTTATGTGATATTGTATAAAAATAAAACGGAAGATCAATTTTAATCCTACGACAATGGCGGAGCACAACCCAACATAGTTGATCAGGCAACAAAGGGACACATCTTGTCGTTTGCTTAGCTGCGAGATGCATTTGCAATTACGAAAGCAGTGGAGTTACATTATTGTTGTTGAATGCGAGATTTTATTTGATAAATTGTCAGATTTGTATGTAGTTTCGGTCAAATTCAAAAGAAGTAAACCAGAATATGGATTAAAGGACTCTGCTCGAAAAACTCAAAGAGAGAAATGAGTGCAAGCGGGGTAAATAATTTCACAAGCAACTACTTCTAATGCTAAGCATCCAACAGAGAACATCAATGAACAAGAAAACAACAAAGTCCCGTAAACGTGCATTACGTAAGTACAATATAAGCAATTTATCATATGGTTATACATATACTGGAGATGGAGAGGAAACCATCCCCAATTGCCCAATTTCAATATTATGATAAACGGTTTTAATACTGAGTTAAAGCCCATCTCGGATATGGTCCACTAGCAGTAATGTTAAAGCAATAGGGATTACCCTTAACTTGGCCCCTTTATATTCTTAAAGCTGTGGTGCCTGGAAAATAACATGATCGTCGGCAAAGATGAAAATTCAGCCCAACTTTTTAAGACCTCCACTAAGAATCATACCATAGATCGAAATCACCGTGCTGCTGATAACGAAATACCTCGGAATGCAACTGGATAGCAAACCTAACTGGAAACATTACATAAATTCGATTTCCACTAAAGTATTTAAGAGACTATGCATCCTAAAAGGGTTAGCAGGGCCTGGATGGGGAGCAACCCAGGATGTCTTGACAAACATATATAAAATATACATTCGTCCAACAATTGAATATGGAAGCTAGGCTTTCAGTACTGCGAGCGAAACCACAAAGATAAAGCTGAATACTGCCCAAAACACGGCTCTGAGTATATGTTGTGGCGCAGCGAAATCTACATCAATACCTACTCTCAGAGTCAGGTTGAACCTCTCAAGTACCGAAGAGACAAAGCTCTCCTTAAATTCTATGAAAGATGCCATAGAACGGCTGATAATTTCTGGAAGCAATATACCGGCTACTTTAAGATTAAAAACCAGGTTACAGCAATGTCACACTCCGAAATACTCTTGACCAAGTATAACATTGATCCAGGGGAGCGCCAGTGCTTCCGAAAACCCAAATTGTACTCACAGAATCAACTGCCACCATTTTAAATTAATATCCCGGGATTGATAAACCCAAGACAGATATAGCTCCACAACTCCTGAAAGCGCCAGCGCTCGAAATGATAGCTACATATATCCTGCACCAAAATGGCTACATGTTATACAGATGACTCAGCTATTGATGAACGCACGGGAGCAGGATTTTTCTCATCTATTGGCAGGGGAGCCTCTCCTGTGAAAAGAATGAGAACTAATTTTGATTGCGAAGTAGCAGCCTTAAGTGAAGCGGCCAATACACTAATTTCTCTGAATATCAAACGAGGTAGTTTTCCTGTCTGATTTCACCTCTGCAATCTAAGTATTGGTCTCCCCAGAACTTCAATAAGAAGACGATTTAGTTACTCAATCTAAAGAAAGACTACTAAGACTGCAAGCATCAACTGAGACCCATTTACACTGGGTCCCTGGTCACTATGACATCAGCGGAAAAGAAGAAGCCGACAGATTGGTAAAGGAAGGATGCACAATGAATCAACCTTCACCTCCTTCTACCTACACCATTATATGTTATATAATTTCAAAAAACATAAAGAAAGTCGTGGACTCTTGGAGGGCGGCAGTAGCTGGTAAAAGAAGGGAACCGATTATATCAAAACCTATCCCCAACAATCAGCCCCGCGAAGTGGCCATGGCCACTTTCAGGACTACCTACCTACAAAAACAAAAACATTTGCACAGAATCGGCGTATTAGACTCTCCGATCTGCCCCCTCTGCCCAAAAGAGGAAAGAACGGCTGATCATCTTCTACACTGTATAGCACTTCGGAGTGACTCAAGAGAAGACTCATTAGAAGGACGAGCAAAGATGTACTGGGTGGCACGGCGTCAAATGGCTGACCAGCCAAGAACGGGCGTTGACTGAAGAAGAACAAGAAGAAGAAGAAGAAGAAGAAGAAGAAGAAGAAGAATCTCAATTGTCGCAATATGTCATGAAACACTTTCAAATCATTCGATGAAACCTTCCCTTTTGAAACGTCATTTTGATACCAAGCATGGTGATTGGAAACAAGCCACCGAAATATTTTCAGAGAAAAGTATCAGATTTTTCTTCAAGGAAAAAACAAATAGCCTATTTGCTGGATCTAATATCAGACTCTGGAAGCATCTTATGTAGCCAGTTTAAAAGTAACTAAGGCGGGAAAAACCTTTCACGATCGGAGTCATTATTACCAGTAGCTATATATATGGTTAAATAAGGTTGGGGGACAAAACAGCAAAACAACTTGAAGTAACTTTATTTTCCAATGACACCATATCCCGAGGAGTTTCAGGTTGGTCTGCAAATGTTAAGCTGCCGTTAATAGAAAATGTTCGGGCTAGTCAATATTTCCCCATACATTTGGATGAAACTACTAACATGAACATGGCCCATCTTCTTACTCGCATAAGATTTATAGATGGGGAAAGAGCGAAGGAAGAATTTTTGTTTTGTGAACACCTCAAATGAAATATTTTCAAATTAGATCAATTTATGAAAATTAATAGTATAGAATGGAATTATTAAGTTGGTGTTTATTCTGATGGGGTACATGTAATGACTGGGAAACACAGTGGTGTTGTTGCAAAGATTAAAGAAATAATCCCAGAAGCAAAACTTATACATTGTAGCATTCATCGCAAGGCTTTGACCGCAAGAAAGATGTCTATTGCTCCAAAGGCAATTTTAAATGAAAGTGTGAAAGCTGTCAACTTCATTTAAGTTAGAACTATAAACTCACCATTATTTTCCATTGTGTGTAATGAAATGGGTGTGTAATAAAATTATTCACTTTTACTTCACACTGAAATTAGATGGCTGTCCAGGAGAACGTATTGAGCGACCTGTTTGAACTTTATTCAAAAGTGCAGATTTTTCTCTCCGGCTCACCCTCAGGCTTCAATTCTTTCACTGATGAGCTGTGGCTTGCCCAGTTGGCTTACTTGGTAGATGTATTTTGCCGCCTCAACTGGCTGAACAAGAGTTTGTACAGAACGCCTACTTTCATATACTGGGTAAGGTTAAACTTGCAGCTCTTAAGAGGAAATCAAGTTTAACGATAGCAGAAATCAATATTGGAAGCTCATCTTCCCTTTCATTGTTGGACATTTTCTTAAGTGAAAATGAATTTCTTCGGAGCACCTTGGGAGTTTCTTCCCATATTCCAATGAATATTTCCTCGAAAACCTGGGTTCAGAATTTTGAATTAGAGAATTGTTTTCTATTGCTGACATCTACAAGAAACCCAAACTCCTTTCGAGAAAGATGAATTGATGGAGGTCTCATGTGACGAAAGTTTCAGACAAGAAGATGAATTTAACAAACTTCTGGCTGACAAGAAAAGACAAATATCCAATGGTCTCAGAAAAAGACGTAAATATTTTATTGCTATTTGTGATTACTTACCTTTGTGAAAATGGATTTTTTTTCAATTTATATAAAAAACCAAGTAGAGAAATAAGTTGAATTTTCATCCAGATTTAAGAATAAAATACAGTAAATTGAAACCATACATTATAAAACCAAACATCTTTGCATTGAAACAAAAGTTTGGATCAGATTTTAGTTAATAGATAATAGCTTTTACTGATTGTAAATCTGAGTATTGGAGTGCCAGTATCAGGAATATATACATTTGTCGAAGTTTGTTTATGTATTCATTCACAATATTTGAGCCTTAAAAATATTAATTTTTAGCACATTTCACGGAACAATCCAATGAATAGGAACAGAGTCATCAGTTTTTTCCTCCAATAAATATTTAATTCTAAATACTACATAAAAGAAATAACTAAATATTTACTAGTATTGTTATAAATGCCTAGAAATGCTTATTTTGATTCTTGTACTAAAAATTACACATTTCCTTCATAAAAGTTGCCTATTGGTATATCTAATATCCTGCACTGAATATGGAAAGGTTGAGAATCCCTGAAGTTTACACCATGGAATTGATTTTCTTTGATTTGATTTTATTTTAAGTTTATCTGAATTGAGATATTTAAATGTCTGTGATAATTTGTTTAAAGAAGTAGTTCTCTGGTGCATGATGCTGTCTATGCTCTTTGTAATTTTACGATAGTCTAAGTGAAGGGGCTTTGCAGTTCTTGTGTTGTAGTTATGATGTTCTGCATTCATTTTAAATTTTTGTTTATTAGAGTGAATAAGATGAGCAATTTCCAAAACAAAAATATATTGGAGTGGCAAGATAATTATATTATATGAAAATTGGTTTATTGCGAGACAAAATTGGTATCTGTTTCATAATTTTTAAACCTTTCTTTTGTATATGCAAATCTGTGTAGACTTTAGGGAGGCACCTAAAAGGGCATTGCTTATGAAATAACTGAATGAGCATATCCAAAATTTGCTGTTTCTGGCAAATGTAAACCTAATAAATGTAAAGTACATACATTGCTAAGTAACAACCATTGCATACCATAAGAGTCTATGTCTCTTAGAAAGTTCTGTATGTTTAATCCACGACAAATTAGGACCAATTCACAGTCACACAAGAATTTGGCGCTCTCAGAGCTACTTCTTTCTTTGCCATTTATTGTAATTGTGCAAGAGTAGCAAGAGGAGGGTTGAACTTCAGAATATGAGGTTTTTAATGTTCAAATATAATTTATTTACAAGTAGCCAATTTTGCAATTGATCAATGGTACAAACGATTCTTGTTTGTAACAGTATTATCACTGTTTTTAAATATTAGATTTGTCTTCGGCGAAAAATACTGTTTTGTAAATCGTTGATAAATAAAGGAAACAGAACAGCACTTATTATGCACCCTTGGGGTGCACCATGGGTTAAGAAAATTTCAATTAAATGTGGTCTCTTTCTAAATCAGCTGTAAGCTATACTTCGTGGTCAACCCCATGAACTGCTCTACAGATCTACAGAGTCCCAGAAAATTTTCTTTAATATCACTGGAATTTTAACATAGTTTCAATGAAGGAGAAAATATCTTTATTTATCGATCTACCTTTTATAAAACCAAATTGCGAATTTGAAAAAAAGAGAGGGAAAAACATTCCTTCTAGCCTATTATAGATAGATAACTTTTTATAAGATTTTGGGGGAAATCAGATAAAAGCGATATAGGTCTGTGCAGGTCAATATTAATTTTCTCAACTTTTTTTATAGATCGTTTTTATATTAGCAATTTTAAACTCATTTGGAAAATATGACCAATTACAAGAGAGGCATTACAAATATCTATCACTGATCAGAAACATATGTGGCCCTAAACGTAATAAAGAAGTCAGGCATAGCATTCAAACCACAGGATCACTTGCTTTTAAGGCGTTCGATTCATTTCTTTCTTGTGGATACAAAAAGATAGGAGCAATTTTTTTTTTTTTTTTTTCTATTTTCAGGTTCAGAACTGTCAATAGTGCTATAATCTGATGTCGATTTAAATAAATAATTGGTCAGCAACACTTTAAAAGTACGTGTTAAGTGTTCAAGTGATTTGTATTGGGTTAGTGACAGTTTCATTCTGAAAAATGAGTTCACTTTTTTACTTTACTGATTTTACTATTGGTTTCCGTTTTCACCATGTTCTAGATAGGTTTGCTTCAATTGGATGATCTAAGTATATTATTATTATTATTATTATTATTATTATTATTATTATTATTATTATTATTATTATTATTATTATTATTATTATTATTGTTGTTGTTGTTGTTGTTGTTGTTTTTATTATGACTGCTACAACACTGCTTATAGAAGGAATTAGCCTTAGCATCAACAGCTATTTTGCAATTTCACTAACAACCGTTTCCATTTACACGATGTTACTTTTTGTTATTTAGTTCTTAGAATTTTTTCAGCAAGTTAGATCCACAATACTTTCTTAGAAGAAAAGCAAATATGTGATAAAAATGTACAGTATCAAGAAAAATTACAATCCACATGTTCTCTTTCAGTACATCTGCCAATATCGTATGAAGTAGCATATATTATATTATTGTAGCTTCATTTTCAGAATCTTTATTTACGATATATCAAGATTAACAATATTTCCATGTAGTAATGCAGTATTGTGATCAGATAAACCGATACTTAGGTTGCTGGAGGAAATGAAGTGCAAAAATCTAGTCAATGCACAATTGTATTATATTTTGAGCTACTGTGTCTATTATGGGGAATATATTAGAGATAATTGTTGTTGTAATTAGCTCTGACTTGTTATAATTGTTAACTAAAAGTTTATATTAAATCACTTTGTAATATGATTCTTTTCTACCGCCTTTTAACGGTATATAGTATTGTATATCTTTTTTCAAAAAATACTTTTATTGAACAATTAGGAGACCTATATAGAACGGCGATTAATAATTTGAAATTAGGAGCATATTTCCATGACTAAACGCTAAAAGTTAATTTCTTCATTTAGATAAGAAACGTGCAATTTGTTCTTGAATGATAATAAAAATTTTTACTAGAA
The DNA here is from genome assembly GCA_030762175.1 of Metallyticus violacea. Taxonomy (NCBI): domain Eukaryota; kingdom Metazoa; phylum Arthropoda; class Insecta; order Mantodea; family Metallyticidae; genus Metallyticus; species Metallyticus violacea. The sequence goes on from CM060830.1 coordinate 81,280,912, forward strand.
TAACAGTCTTCCATTTTTATGAGTAAAATCACATAAGATATTTGCAATACTAAAAATATATGGTACGGTATAGGCTTTTTACTCATCATCATTGAGCCAGTTCTCTGAGAGACAGATGCATCTACATAGATTAGACTGTGAAACAAATCTAAGTCTTATTTCGAAGGCATTGACTATTTAGGTGTATAATACTTTTATTTTTAAGACTTACTATTTTCTTATCCTGGTGGGTTCTTGTGTTAAAATATAACACCTATAGGCTAGATATAAGTTTTTCACGTATTAGTTTATTTTAGTATGTTGTTTAACATCTTTGGTCATTAGTATCCCATTCAATTCAGGGCGCGAAATGGCCGATAAATTTTGCACAGAGATCTCTTCTTATGGGGTTGAATTTATTTCACGTGCCGTAATCTGCAAGATGGTATAGCTGCTGTACTTCCCTTTCGAAGGAAGCCATACTTAATATTAAGCCCTAAAAATTTATCGATCCTGGCAGGATTTGACCAGCCACTTTAGGTCTACAAGGCAAGTATAATTCTACTTACAATTAAACCATAGGACCAACTTTAAGTTTTACAAATATCCTTGTAAAAAGTTGCTTGCTTAGGTTAGCTGTTCACTCAAATTACATGAACCATTTAAATACAACTTCATTAACCATAGCCGTATTAACTTTATCCACATATTTATAATATATTGTCCATTTACAGTCCCATTTCTCAAATAATAACGCTTCCATGGTGTTTCCATTGGAATCATATAGTGTGGCATTATTACATTTGGCAACATGCTTTATTTAGATTTACCTTAATTATTGCCTAACATGCAATTCATTTATACTACCTGTGCAATTAAAACCCACTAAACTTCGCCGATATATGCTTTATGTTCTTATTTTCCCACTGGTGAGAGGAACTTGTAACTATTTAAGAAATGCACACACAAGATTGGCGGGTGGGCATAATGGTAGAAAGTTAATTGCTAGTAACTCCAAGATCACTGCATATTGCTCCAGGAAAACCCAAGTAATTATAGAACTGCCTTGTTTCCTTGGACCTTACACATATTAACCTTTGCATATTATAAAACTGATTTCTTTCAAGATAAATTTTAACATCTATAATTTTCCCCTTTTGTGGGCACAATTTTTCAGCTGTATTCAAGAATGTTGGCAACACCTGGTAATGCTCATTTTCCTACTTGTGCTGACCGAAAGAAGCACAGGCGGTCCCATTATACGACATCTGTTCTTTCGATTATTCTTACGGCTAGTTCTACTGTGCTGAGGAATTATTATTTTGTTGGGTTATTTTTGTGCCATGAAACTGCAAATATATTCCTATTTTGTTTCTTTAATTTACAGTTTGTGATTTGCAAATATAAATCAGTTGCATTTGTTGTTCTATCAAATATATTTATATCACTGCAAACTAATTGAAAAGGTGTTGTGAATCAGGATCCATCTTCTAGTCGCCTGTCTCTTATTGCTGAGTTAAATTACATTGTCATCAAAATAAAATAACATAAAAATGACAAAAACTATATACTAGCATGTTTTCATGACTGCATTTTAAAGATATGTGTCTATGTAACTGAAATGTGCATTCCATTAGAATGCATTATCTGTAGACTTATTAGCATTTATAATTCCGCATAAAAACGAATTAAAAAAGAACTTCCTCTAGATATTGTACTTTATATACATACACGTACTTGTTTCCTTATGTAACAGTAATAGAGAGTGAATGTCCTACCTCTGATATTTTCCTTTGGAAAAGTGAAGAATTTAATATTTCTGTAGCTGACATCAAAGCAATACCGAAGACCGCACGCTTTACTCTTCAGATATTTAAAAATCCTTTCTGCACTGAACAGCGCAGTTTTAGGTTTTCATGTTAATTATGTTTAGAATTTATACTGCCACTACATCTTATAAAATGGAGCTTGCAAAATTGAATCACGCGGGGTGCTATGGGAAGCTCACAAAGGCCCACTAGCGCACTCATACTGTCACAGCGGATATTTGGAAAGTTACACTTGAGTATAAATCGTCAATTGGTTTCCACTGAGCTGATTAACTTAAACAGTTGGATTCATTAATGCAGTTCAAATGCCAATGAGGAATAGTGAATAATGGCGGAGTGGGACGTAAAAATACGTAATCTGTTTCGAAAAAGTTTTAAACATTCAGAAAAAAGATGTATTAAAATTCGCAAGAAACAACTAAAGAAAGTTCAGGGTATAAGAAGACAATTAAGAAAGGAGGTAAGCTCATATTTTATTTGATAAAGGAAAGTGAAGGACAATAGTGGGTGATAAAAGCATTATACAAAGTCCATCAGAAATTATTAAGCTATTTGAATAATAATATAATCGTGCATAAAATTATACATAGGTTATGTTATACGTATTGCTTTATGGGATAAGTATCGAACTCTTTGACTGCTAGTTGTATCACGTATCTCTTTTCATGAACTATAATTTCAGCTGTTTTCTGGTTCGTAGAATAGGTATTTATATACTTTTCTAGCGCATAGTTGATGATATACTTTGCACTGCCAAACTGGTAGTTGCAGTTGGTAATGGTTTTGTACACAGCATTCATAGATTTTGATTCAGAAGAAAGAAATAATCTATATCGCAGATCCAAGAGAAAGTGAGCAACTGCAGATATTTGAACCCAGCACCACAGATAGCAGTGCTGCATTCATGAGAGAAAGAATAATGGCTGCAGCAAGGGCAATGAATGACATAAAACATTAAGCATTAAGCATTGCAATGTACACAGAAATGCCAGATTGGGATTCCCCCCCCCCATAAAATGGGGAATTTTAGGAGCAAAAGTTTGGCAAAACAAATTGACATTGATTTTTGGAATAGACATTTTGGAATTTCTTGCATTTAATAATTGCTTGAAAATTCACTTTTATTTATGTTTTATATTTCTTTGTTATTATAACTGTGAATTTGTTTGCTGTGCCACAAATTCTAAATATCAATAATGCAAATCTATATTTCTTTACTGAATTTAATGAAAACAATTTAGTTTGTATTGTTAACAATGGACTTGCTTTTGAGAATGAAATTTCAATTTAATGATGGCAGACAGCAGATTAGTTACTGTTATGGAATGAGATTGTGAACAGCACTAGTTAAACGCTTCCAAAAAAATACGGAAAAGAAGAGAAAGAAGATCCAGAATTTTCAGGTAAGGCATTTTTCACACACAGTTTAATGTAATTCAATTGACTGTTCATTATGTTACATAGGTTCTTCATTTTAAAACACTGGTCCGGTAGATTGCAGAAATGTGGTTATGTTAATGTTAAACCTACTCCAAAAATGCTTAAGTAGTTTACATCAGAGTAAATGCACCTTAAAGTATTTATCCCCACCATACACCATAGGCTCTCCCTATCTCTTTGGTTCATTTACATACTCCCCAGTTACTGACCAATCACAGCTGCTTCCATTCCTATGTTCACAGGATATTTCATCTTTATGGAACTTCCCTGAAAATCTGCTACAAAAATGTAGGTGACTGTTGACAAAATGCTCTCTGTTTTCAAGAGACTGGCTGGCAAATCTACCATCCCAAATTGCCTGTGGTCCATCAATACCATTGATATCAACTTCAACAGCTTCTTCCATGCACTCTAAGAATAGAATACAAAAAATTGTAATTCAACTGTAAATATCCCATGTTATGCCTCTTGGTAAAACATGGGTTTCAGCTATGTTATTTGTGATAAAGAAAAGAAAGATACATTATAAGCAACATTGCTGATCCCAATTGTTCTAGAGTTTTCCTAATATTTATTATTGATGGAAAATCATACAGCTACTTGGCATTAGGCTTAAGGTTAAATGTACTATTGTACCCTAGATAATAAATTTGTCATGCTTAATGATATAGGCCTACACGGCAGTATTCAGTTCTTACATTTAAAATCTACTGTAACTCACAGCAATATTTAATGATATGTAAAACCTTTATAAAAACAGAAAATATACAGAGTAAATTATGAATTATATGAACTAATATATATCAATCAAACATTTCAATATGCAGCAAATATAAAAGTGATTTGTTCTTTATTTTTGTAAATAGAAAACTTAGAAAATGTATTATATAAGTAAATAATAAAAATATGGTTAATATAGCAATATAATTGAAAGTGAAAATCCTTATTTTGTTAATCCTATATTGAGTGAAGCTCCAGGATATAAAACATGTTAAATAGAAAAATGAAATGCAATGAGGTTTATTTTGCATTAATACTAATTTTGGGTATATTCTGAATAGGTAAGAGGGAATTTTGTTTCCAGCATCCAGCAACATTGGATGAATATTTTAAGGTTGAAAGTGTTGCCTGTCCTTATGTATGGTCTTGATCTGACATGAGATTATCTTTCATATGCATACACTGCTTACTGAACAGTGACTCAAGTATAGTTTTTGGCCTAAATGAAATATGTAAATAATTATAATTTTTCTATTAAGCATAGCTTTTTTTGTGAATCATTTTCATTTTTTGAAATGTTAATGTTTTTATGACTTATTACAGGATGAATTAATTTACTATTGTATTTGGTATATATATGTATCAGCTAAATAAGGCCTTTTATTATGCATGAAGCCATTAGTCTATGCAGACTCATTCATGTTCTGATATTTTTAATATGAATTAATTTGGAATCTAACTCAGCAAAGCACACATTAATAATCTACAGTATGTATACCCCTGTACTTTATTGATTTCTTATTACCATATATATTATTATTATCATCATCATCATCATCATCATCATTATTATAATATTGCAATTATGAGTAATATTGTTGGTTAAATAACATATAGCATATAGGGGGTATACAAACTTCCGGACACACTGTATTGAGATAGCCTATTTGAAATAACAATATTCCTAGCTATTTGAATAAAATGAAGCTAAGGAGAGTGATATTTTAAATAGTTCAACCTATATTAGAATTATTAGTGTTCTGATATGTTTAGATGCTAGCAAAGATTATTAAACTTGTAGTGTGCCTATTAGTACAAATATTTTTTTTGTTTTGGGGCTAGAGTTTTGTATTGCATATTATGTTTAATTTTATATGTTATTATTTAAAAAAAGTTTAATGTGTCAAGAAGGTACTGAGATCATCAAGATTTATATGGGTCTGAACAGGGGAAGTTAACCTTCAAATTTCAGATGCAAAATATTAAGCACTTTTAAAAGGAGTTGTTAATTCTCATTTACATGTAAAGTTGATGAGTTTGATAAAATCGAGCTTCAAATTATATTTTGTGTAACATGTGTTAAGGCCTTTCACTAAATGGAAAAATGTCACATATCACATGCTGTTTGCGATCCATCCTGTATTAAATAATGAAGAGTATTCTGTACCTAAGTGTCCAGATTTTGGTACCTTAAATAAGAGCTCTGATCAGTTCACTTGAGGAAACAGATGGGTAGTGATCCTATATTCAAAGTAAATTGTTCATCATAACCTCATGTTTTTAACTCAATATCTTAAAATGATCTTATTCAGACTTTAAACTTGTGTAAATAGTAATCTATACCTTTTTTAGTTTCAGGCGCAAAGAATGAAATATGCTCCATAAAGATGTAAGAATATGTATTTTTGTAGCTGCCATAGTGATTTTATAACCTACTCTCTGAAGTGAAGGTGTAAATTTTTATAATATTATTTTTTAAATTATGGAGGCTTCTGGACATAAACACCAACCAGATTAGTGGCTATTTTGATCGTCTCATCTTTCCATGAGAGAGACATATGAAAATATTTAACTGCAACATCTATGAAGACTTGAAGGAGATAATTTATAGGTTGGTTTGCAACTTAGGTACATTAGTTGGGCTGTTTCTGAATGTATGATGCAGAGGTACAGAAAATCCACTACTTCAGAAAACAATGGCCTAAATGTGAATATCTTATTCCTGGGGGAGAAAAGAAAAGTCAAACCCCTTAAATGCTTCCTGAAAAAGAATATTTATCTTTCCAGAGAATTATGAAAAAGTTTATAAAAGCAATTGATTAAAGCTTTTGAAATTTAAATTAGCGAAGTTAGTGTTGCAAATCAAAAGGAGGGAATTCTTATAGCACCATAAATAAGTTCATTTATGATAATGACAAATTTGAGGAATTGCTCAATCCATTGGTAAAAGCAGGTTGGTAATCATTCAGAAATATGTTGTGGTTTTCTTGGAAAACTACCATGATATAGTCGCTGATCTTATGAATTCATTTATATGGGATGTAACATATCTTTCTTGGACTTCAGACTTGGGACTAGGCTTCTTTCTAGAAAATTTTGAGATGATCAATGATGAGCATGGCAAGCTTTTCATCAGCTGGTTTCTACAGTGGAAAAGAAGTATCAAAGCAAATGGAGTTCAAGAATGCTGTTATGCTACTGGTGGACCATAAGGAAATATATTCTAAAGGAAAGATATACCCAAAGTTCATATTATATAACTTTAAGTCATCATAGTTCCATTAAGTACTAGTAGGACAAAACTTTAAATGTATGTCACAAAAAAGAAAGAAAAAAAAAACATATATATGAAAGCATCTGGAAACCTTCTCCATTGTTAATACACCAGTTCCATCAGCTATGATGTAAAATGTTTGAGCACCCGCTCCATATTTAGAAGGAATGAACTGTAACTATACAATACTAAACAGGCAGGGTACAAAACTTCAAAATTTCCTGATTTCTACAAAGAATTCTGAGAGAGGTTCTCATTTTTGTCTAATTTGAAAAATTGAATTGAGATGAAATTTAAAACTCTGCAAAAGAGCTATAGCAATATTACTCAGAGGATTTAGAGGACTTTTTTGAAACAGAATGTCTTCATCTCTAAAGTTTCTGTACTTACAAGCTAAAGTCTGCTCCTCCTTCCTCTTTTAAGCAAAAAGAAGAGAGAAACATCTCTGGAGTCTCTATCAATCATTGACGTGTATCTTAAGATATATTTAAGCACACCAGCATGCTGAAAACTCACTTTTAGCACTGCACGCATCCCAGGCTCTGAATATTTCCATTATCTGATATACTGGCAATTCTAAATGATCTTAAAATGAAACTGGATGTTGAGAATGTGACCAGTAACTTTGTTAGGATTAAGTCAAAAAAAAAAACATTTAATGTAGAGTAGGCCTGCATTCTCCATTACAGTAATAATTAATAAGTTGTGTATTTTTTTGTTTATAGTGTTAGTAGTTATGTTTTAGTTTTTATAAATCTACTACTTATTTTTCTATTAATATCTGCTTTTTAATGTTGCAGACATATCACCATTAAAGGACATTTTTATACTGTGAATTCAAGGTTAATTATTTTTATTGCTAAGTATATTTTCCCAATTTGTTAGCACATACCAGTACTTGGATTAGACATTACATCCTGCAATTTGAAATGGTATATTCTATCTTATGTATAGTCTTAACAGCTAAATATTATTGAAGATATTACAAATTAGTTCATGGTGGGTGACTGTAATATTTCCTTGGGCCAGGGGTTGTAATAGTACTCAAATATGGGACTGTATGCAGTGAATTTAAAAATTTTGCAACCAGTCTAAAAATATAACTAAAATAGCTGGTAATAATAGACTTTCAAGTCATGAAAGTATTCATAAGTGCAAGTTCAAAGTTGCAGGAGAGTCTGCTGAGTTCAGCAGTGTATCAATAGCTAAAGAAAAACCATGGATAGTTCTAGAGAAAGATGATATTCTGCATATTCACAGATTGTAAGCTAGGCGAAAGAAGAAAACTTATTTTAATTTCCCTTTTTTAGAACCACTCTATACAAAACATGGGTTGATATTTTAAATGTTTGTTGTTAATTACATTAGTAAATTACATTGCTCTTTGACAAAGGGAAGTGCATGAAATGGTATTTTGAAATATATTTATTCATGGGTGAAAAGTATGTCTTTCTTTTGTCCCAATATCCTAAATGCATAATGCAAATATTGACTATACAGATACTTCCATACTGTATGCTATGTTCTGTCTGAACTGGTGGATTGCTGCTAAGTTGCAACATTGCGTGCCTTGATGTGGGTTGAAAATTTACCCTGCAACCACAATGCATAATGTTGCTCTCTCTTGACCTTGTTAAGTGGTTGCAGCTGAGGGTTCGATGTGCTTCTCTAAATGCACCTTAAGGGAAGTCTCCAGGATATGACAATAGAATGAGATTAGAGAAATTTGTGGTTCCATACTTGGAGGAGGACATGGTATCTCAGTTGGTAAGAGCATCAGCATGAAAGGCTGGATATCCCAACCATGGCTGGAATTTTTCATATTTGTTTCTTCCTTTCCAACCATGAAATGTAAAATAACTATTTCTATTGGTAGGTAAGATTTCTTGCAAGCCCCTATCATTTGCTACTATTTGAAAGTCACAGAGGATTTTTGAGGAGTTTTCAGCTAAATTGAAACATGTTGAAAAAGCATGATTTAATTGCTAAGCAGTCATCTGCTTTTTTTCAAGAAAAGAAAATTGTACTTTGTCCTAACTAAGCAGTGGTGACAATTTTTTTTGCTGAAAACTATTAATTTATTGTGCAAGATGAAGCCCTGTCATACCATTTGAACAACTCAATAATAACTGTGCATCAATTTATAGTGTTCTACAAGGAAACTGATGAACTGGAATACAGCTTTTTATTTTCATTTCAGAAAGTATGGAACATGATACAGTACTCATTCATTCTTTCTGCAAAATACTTCTTGCTATTTTCAGAAAGAGTATCTCCCAAACTTGAGAAAAATTATTTTATTTTTCATATTGTTTGCAACCCAACACACACACTGCGCATGGCAAAGGAGTTTCTGACATTGTTGGAGGTATAAGTAAGAGGCTTGCAGGACCATGCTTCAATACACTCTCTCAAATCAGATGGTGGGGTTCCAAGAGTTAGATTTCCTCTAAAATTTGTATCTGTTTTGTCAGCCTCTTTACCAGTATAAATGTGGTTATTGTAAATATATTCTGTTTTTACTTTTATGAAAATCAAAACTCTTTATGCCAAATCTAGCTCTCTACCTTTTTTATATACTATTTCTAACCTAATTTCCATCCCAAGGCACCCTAAACCCATTATTTCTTAGGTGAAGGGGTTTTTAATAGTTTGTAGAGCTAATAAATATAGCAAGTCTAAATAATAGCCTCTTGAAATAGGTGCATGACTACTTGTAGAAGGGAAAGTGACAGAAACATGAGTGAGTGTGCATGGGATAAATAGAGTCAGACTTAGAGCTTAGAAGGTTGATATAAGTGATAAATATTCTGAATTTTAAAGCACATAAAAGGAGGTGAAGTAGTTTCTTTTCACATGATAAGCTACCTGATTCAGATGAAAATACAGAAACATGTATTCAGTCTAAGAATCAAAATTAGTTATTCAAATCTTCCTCATATTTTCAAGTTTTCAGGATTTCATAAATCACAAAATTGTTTGATGAAAGTATCAGTGTGTCATAACTTAACAAATAAAGGGAGTATTAATGTTTTTGGGTACTTGGGAGCAGACACGGGGCAATTTAAATGTCATCAGACAAAGGGCTATAATTTTATTCTTAATTAAAAAATGAGTCAATTTAATACTCTTATGTTCCACTATAATTGAATTATACAGAACACGTTTCACAGGCTTTCACCCGCATCATCAGCTGTGTGTCAACTGCTGGATTCATTGTTGGTTGAATGGATTTGGTGTAGCTCTCATGGACAATCTATGAATTTTTGGATTAATTTGTCTTCTGTTGGGTTCTTGAATTTTGTAACCTTATCTTCATATTTTTTATAATTTTTTTCCCTATATTTCCAGATCTAAGGGTCTGTCTGCAAATTTCAATAATTTGACTTCCATTTCTATATCATGTTTATCTCTCCAAAAGTGATGCGCAATTGCTGATTTATCTATCTGATTGTACCTGATGTTTCTCCATGTTCCTTTAGTCCAATTCCAATGCTTGTTTTTGTTTTGCCAATATATCCTTGTAGCACTGTAAACAGTTGATTTGATGTATTCTTGACTTCTTTTCAACAGGTATTCTATCATTATCACCTGAGTTGAGCAGATTATTTTGGCTGCATTTGTTCACTGGGGACAAAGTAATCACATACTCTCAGAGTATTCAATTAAAAATAAATGTACGAATCTACACAGTGAAACTATCATAAATCTTGTTGAATTAAAAGTAAAACTACTAAAATCATGTCAACACATTAAAACTCTCTTGACGTTTCACATTAAAACTTTTTTTTATTAAAAAGTAAGTTGGGACTAGTTTCGTGAGTTGACAACTTGGTTGAAAATGTGAGCAAGTGACTCATGAAACCAATTGACGACTGAGTTGACAATGTGAGCAAGCGACTCATGAAACTAGTCCCAACTTTTTAATAAAAAAGTTTTAATGTATGTCAAGAGAGTTTTAATGTGTTGACATGATTTTAGTAGTTTTACTTTTAATTCAACAAGATCTCAAGAGTATTTTTAGGAATTTTTTGGTGGCCCAAAGATGATAAGTAAATTTATTGTGAATAGTAGTTTCTTTTTTTTGCTGACAATGTTGCAACCTATTTCAACCTCTTTTCTGCTTGAATTTCTTGATTTTCTTATCTACAATTTCTTGGCCATACCCATTGATTTTTGCCGTTTGTTTTATGTGAGAGTACTCTTTGCTGTATTCAAACACATTCATGGATATGTTAATGAATCTATGTGCTAAGCTGTTGAGAACTGCATGTTTGTGTGCTGTGAGATTAAAGTCACTGTTATTTGTTTCAATTATACCTGAATTCTTTTTGGTGCCATTGTACTATAATGGGACAAGTTTAAAACTCTTAGGAAAAGAGTTATATATTGTATATGTTCTTTTGTAATATAATAGAGAATCATTTAGAACCATATTTGACCTCGGATGTTAACAGAAAGTTTATATGCACTTCTCTTAAGAATGTTAGTTTTAATGTTTTCATAGCAGAATTTGAACAAAATTAATATGTTTATTATTAATTTTATACTGATTTTTCAGCTCGTTAAACCTGTGCAGCCTTCCAAAAGTGCTAGACTGATGAAGGGCTTTAGTGTAACAAAGGAACGTTTGACAGAACCAGTAAGTTACTCGTAATACTTATCATTTAGTTTCTTTTAAGAAAATATACATATAGAGCAAAAAAATTACTGTGTACCTACACAATGCAGGATGAATCTTTCCTTTCTTAGTGAAATGGAAGGAAAATATACTCGGAAAGTGTAAAATAAATATATGGAACGGTTGCATGACATTATAATCCATTGTGAGAATTAATCGATAAATTTTGCAAAACTGGATTGGTGAGAAAAGTACCAAAATTTATCACACCATGAATTCTAATAGAGGAAAAATTACAGGACACTTTGCATTGCATAAAGTACAATGAAATAACTGCATAAATTGACACAGCAAGTGAGGGTGTTGTAAAGCAGTGCAAAAATTACAGTAAATTGTACCTGCATTTTTGCCTATATAAAATAAGAGCTGGCAGGATCTTCAAAAATGGAACCACTGCAAGTGAATTAAGTGTTGCCAATAATTCAGATTTCTGCTGTTGATGCTGTCACAAACTCACGTTCTTTTCCATTGAGGTCTATTTTCATTTACAGGTTACACTAAGATTTAAAAAACCCACTTTGATCATAGGATAATCTACAAGTGATACGCAAAGACACCATCACATGATCAGGAGATTAATGTGTTGTATACTGTTTATTCAATATTGATAATTGACCCTATGTTCTTCGACAAAATCATAAATACAGAGCATTATTGTGACATAATCTAGTACCATTTCATTGATCACTAACTGTGATCAAAATTTTACATGGCTACTTCTAGCAAAATGGTACTACAGCATACACATCATGTTTCCATGATGCCTTGAATGCTGTGTTTGAGGACAGATTAATCTAAAGAAATATATGGATAATACCTGTCTGATTTAACATCTCTGGATTACTATATGAAAATAAATATTACACACATAATCCTAATTCTGCATTTAAACTAAAGGAAACTACCATAACTTTTATCAGGAACATCCCACCAATGGAACTATCAATGATCTTTGATGAAGCATTAAAGGTAGATGTGGAATCACTAGGAGAATATTTCCAACATTTACTCTAAACAATATGAATGGAACACTTAGTTACTGCCTACTTTGTAATGGATTTCTATAGCATATTAGGTACACAGTATCTTTCTAGTAGGTTCCAAGTATTCTCAAAAAACTTCTACCAAAAAAAACTGCAACCATACATTAGACAAAGTTGACTAAAATATTGTGAGAATAAAATTGGAATGTTGAGATATAGAACATTCTGTTAAAGCTCATCATTCCAGTATATAATAGACAGACATGTGAGAGAGTGTTTCATATAGTTCAAACAGAGAAATGATCAGGAGGATTACCATTTGCTTTTAGTTTGTAAATGGGAACAAGAAATACTTCAGTGTCAGTACAGGGATGGATAAAACCGTGATAACATAAAAGGTGAAATTATCATAAATTTAAGAACTAATTTACGGGATTTTAATTATGTTTTTATACTAAGAGACCTTTTTGGATAGAAGTTTATTGTAAGAGAATGAAAAATAAATGGAAACCAAAGTACAGTATATTATTTTGTGATTGGCAAAACTAAAAGAAATATATGGATATTTTTAAAAATATATCTAATAAAATAGCAATTTTATAACTATTTTACATCTAATACTAACAAGAGAAAATTTAGACAAACTTAATTTCACACTTTTAAAATATTCTTTGCTTAATTTTGGGATGTTACTTGTATTTTGTTTTCCTTAATATCAAAATTTAAACAATTTATTTTTAACTTGCACTATTGTAACTCATTCAAATATTTAGTACATACAAAGTCACTTTAATATTTGATTAGCAATTAATCTTCTATAGTGTTGTAATTTCTATTAGCACATTGAAATATAATATCTGAAAAAATTATGGATAATAAGAAATTATGCAATATATAATTTAAACAATGACTGAAACAAAATTATTAATTCTTAATTCATATTTGTGTTCACATGCAGATAAAGCATGCCACTTAAGAATATGGCCACATCTGTACAGCACTAGTGTTTTAGTATTCATACTAGCAGTCAGTTTCAACCTCATCCAATCTCTCTCAGTTTCAACCTCGTCATTTGATGTGAATCTTCGTCCCACCCAGTCATTTCTTAATGTTTGGGAACAAAAAGTAATTGCAAGGAGCCAAATCCAGTAAATATGGTAGACATGGAAATTCTTGAAAATGAAGGTAATGCAGTTTTGCAGTAACAATCCCAGACACTGTGAAGGTGCATTATTGTGATGAAAGAGAATTTTGTTTTTTGCAAAGCACAGGCTTTTAGCTTGAATAGCATCCTTCAGTTGGTTCAGTAGTGAAATATAATACTCCCTGGTGATGGTTTCGCCCTTCTGGAGATAGTCTATGAGTACCACATAAATAAATTAATAAATGAAATCTCCATATACCACCCTCGTATCTGGTTTCCTAAACCAGGGCATGTGTGTAAAATTTTCTATTTATTATTATAAACTTTACAAAAAGCTCTTACTTCCATTAATTTATAGATTTCCCTAATATCTAGAGTAAAGTACTATAATAGAATAAGAATAAAAGTAATAGTATAGTAACTCAAAATTATTTGAATTAAACTTATATATTAAAATTACTTTTCCATTTGATATCCCAAAATCTACATAATTACTGAAAGCCAGTAAGAATGATAACTGGTAGCCAGCTATTCTATCCCAATTTTATTTCCTAACTATAGTACTAACCACTGATTACCAACAGTATGTACTGGTATTCAGTACTTTTTACTTGAATTTCTCTAACATTAACACTCACTATTCAGTCATTACCCTAATGATGTCTTGAAATTTCTTTAAGTCATTTCACCATACCTACCAGTCATCTTCTCTTTTTGGGCGCTAATCACCTTAGTAGTTTTGCATCCTTAAACAATAATCAACTTCTCTTAAAGGACTTAAATTACTTCAATTAATGTTCATTTTTCTCCTCATATTTCACCATCTGTCTTTCCTACTTTTTTCATGTATTTATCCTAACACATTAACTCACTAAATGTTATCACTTCACTTCCACCATATCACTTACCACTTTCTTCCAGCAGTCCCTTCTTTCACTTTTTGATCCTTGCAAACCCCTGGTTCCACCATTCCTCACACTCCACTCCTCCACTGTGGAATTTATTCAGAACTTTTCTGATTGATTCCCTCCTCCTAGAAATTCAATTCACAACATTGAGCTTAATTTAATCTACTGTATAAAAAAATGTAAGATTTTAACACAGGACAAAATAGATGCAAATGGTGAACTTTTGCCAATCAACAAATTGGGGTTTCAAAATATGAAGTAAAGTATTAGCAATGAAATCAAAAATTTACAGTAGTAAAAGTTAATGTATGTTTTCTTGATATAGTGCCTGTTTAGCCTAGGGAAGGCAATTTCAGTATATTGTATAATGTAAGATTTCATGTACATTTTAGGAAGCAGAGTTCAGATAAACTCATTATTTTTGGTGTCTAGGAAGTAGAATCAATGAAGATTTGAAAAATTTTAAAAGTATTTTCATGGGTACAAATGCAGTAGTTACATTCCTTCAGAATTTGTTAATATATTCCTTCGGAATTCATTAATAGGTTGATCTGAGCCTCAGAATTAATGTCAGAACAAGTTTAGTGCATTTGGGTATCTGCCATCATATTATCACTAATTCCATTGAAAGACTTTTTAAGACAATAGCAACTCATGGTGAAAAAAAGGGTATATTACTGCATCCTAACACTTGGAAACAACAGCTAGAATGTAGCCAATGCTGAAATTGTTATTAAAGTAGCTGCTTTGAGAGAAAAGTAATATATTTGGTGAATTTATGAAGTACCACTAACTTTGAACTCATTCCAAAGGGCAGGCAATTGATTCTCAGGCTTATTCTAAACAACAAAACAGTTCATCCTGTTTTGCTTCAAAGATATTTAACACTGGTGAAGAAGGAAATTTCTGTTGCAATAAGATAAATGCAATGCTCAATACTATTCAATAAACTACAAATATAATCCAGGGACTGGGTGTAATAGAACTCCTGCTACACTGGGCTTTCAGCCCTGATAATGATTTCTTGTGATCCCTGGCTCATGGGTAAAAAGCTTCTAGAGCACGACAGAAGTTTAAATTGGTGTCCATGAGTTCATTCAATTAAAATCTAACAACTAGTACTATCATGAAATCATATTACTGACTGAAAGTTTGCTAAAGATCATAGATACAGTGGTGGCCTTGCTTTGAAGAGTGAATACGTTCTATTTCACAGTTGGCATTAAGTAAAAGTTTTTTAAAAGACATTATTTATAAGACAATTTCTGCATAAATATTACAATATTACCAGCATCTGGGAACAAAAAATTACCATAGTAAAAAATCAAAACTAAGAAATGTGCAGTTAACTGGTATTAACAGAAGTAACTATGAGTGAAGTTACCATGCAAATAAATGAACTGGGAGAAAAAATTGCCTTGAATGTTTTTCTAGATAAAATGCTAAGTTTTGTAAAAATGTGGTTGCTGAGCCTCTAACATGTATTGTCATCAAAGTTTTACAAACTGACATCTTTTCAGAGTTTCCAAGAAAGATCTAAACTTGTCGTTGGAAACTATAGTCCTACCCCATTATCCTTCATTTTCTATTAAATTATTGACAAATTAGATCTGAGCCAACCATTAAATTTCTGTATTAATATAATATATAAATTTCCGTATACTGAGGGTGCCAAAAAATGTATGTGCACTTCAAGCAAAGAAAAAACTGTATTAACATGACCAAACTGAATTCACACAAACAGAAAATGATTAGCACTAATCATCTTAGACTTTTAAAGTTACAACAGTTGCTCAAAATGCCCACCATCAGCATCGATACGCTTCTGAGTACTTTGAACTACTGATTAAGCAACATTTGCAAAAGTGTCCTCAGCAATTGCAGCACATGCCATTTCAATTTCTTCCCAAAGTGCTGCCGGTGTAGCTGGTCTCCCAAATCTGTCCTTGTGAATAGGGCATATGGTACCATGCATCTCAAATTTGTCTTAAATGTGTGTAATTGTTACTCGCGCTGGCGGTTCTGTTCTGTACACACGTCTCCATTGCCTTTGAACTTCAACAAGTTCTCAGTTTTCCAATACCACTTCAAAATGACTTTCTGCTCTTCAAACGATAATCTTGGCCCCATTTTGTTGTAGCAACACAAGCATAACATAATGTGGGTCACATCTGTTTACAGAATATCGTACAATAATCCTGACTTCATTCATTGTTCATTTTTCTGTCATGTAGCAAAGCTATCATAATGTATATAAGTCACATCTGTTTGCAGAACATCATACTATACATTATTCTTGTTTTTTGGTTAACTTTGAAATATGTTAAATAAATATCTACTGTGAAAGTGTTTATACATTTTTTTGGTATCCTCATTAGTTTCCAAAAAAATGTACATTATATGCAGATTAGATAATGAGGTAATGTGTATCAAATATAATAACTGCTTTGGATAAAATAAAAACACCATTGCATTATGCAAAATAAAAAAAAACTGCGCAAATTTATCATAATAATGCAAATATAAATAAAAAGTTTGTGGAAAATAAAGCTGGAAAATTTCAGCATTTATGTCATTTATAATAAATAAGGATTGTTTATTGTTCACTAAAACTTTCATTTTTATAAAACAAATTGAACTCCCCACAAGCACTAAACTTGGTCAGTATTTCAGTATTCTCCCTGAGCATCCAGGCACCCCTTCATCATTGTTACAGTTCCCTGAATCCTTTGGCATCAAGGAAGTTGTTGCTGTTGTAACCACTGCAGAACATTTTGCTTTAGTACTTCATTTGTGTAGAAATGCTTCCCTCCTTAGATGTTCTTTAATAGGCTCAAACAAATGATAATCACTATGTACACTATGTTGTATGGAATGCAGGAGACATGAGGCAAAACTTGCAGTGCATGCCATCCAAAGTGGTTTGTATCAAATGGGCTATATGCATTCATATATTGTCATGCAGAAGAAGGTCCAGATGCAAATAATATTTTGGGAACTGTCTTCTGGACATGCAATTAATTATTTGTAGTGAGGAGATAATTAAAGCCCAATATTATTTCACATTGCTCAAAGGTTCTCACAAGGAGTGTGATATAATCTTCACCTGTGGTATAATTGCAAAGGTTTAAAAGTAATTGGTATGATGATAGATATCAGGGGGTTTACAAAATTCTGTTACTTCTTTTGCCTATAGAACAGCCAAAATATAGCAGAACATTTCCTAAGGCATGACAAGGGGAAAATACTTACAATATAGGAGAAGAAATCTTCAGCATATGCTGTTGGTTGACTCAGCAAAAATTTCACTCCCATCCCTTCATATTAAGCTTAGGTTAGCTAAAAGCTTGAAAACACATGAGAAAACAAATCCCAAAGGTTTCAAATATTGTAATGGTAAGGGAGTTAATGCTGAATGAATCATTTGAAGAAATCTTGAATGAGAGTGAAGTTTGGAATGCTCCGAATGGCTTACATGTACCTCCTGGGTAAAATAAAGTTCCTTAGCTGTGCACAAGTGCAGAAACTGTTGAATGCTTATACAGAAATTGGTTGTCTCATGTCACTGAAACTCCATTTCTTGCATTCGCATTTAGAAATTTTCCTGACCAATCTTGAAATGTCAGTGATGGGATAGTAAAAGATTTTACCAAGATATTAAATTAATGGAAAAATGTTATCAAAGCTTCTGGTAAGAGTCCATGATGGCAGATTATTGTTGGATGCTACATGAAGATGATTCAGAAAACATGTATAAAAGAAAATTAATCATTTCAAACATTAAATTCTGTATTTAATTCAATTCAGGTGCTAAAAATTAAATAATATTATAAGTTCTACATTTCATAATTCTTTGTTAAAAATGTTTGAGATACAATTGTTTGGTGATAAAACCCTTTTATCACATAATCTGATATTTATAACCATTTTAATAAATTTATTCCATACATTATAATTAAAAACTATATATAATAGGATAAAATAAAATATACCAGAAACATGCCACAACTGCTGATATTACAATCTGTTTATATTTAATATTCCTGAAGTGTTCTTAAGGTATCTTAAATTATCAAAGACAATCATGA
Organism: Metallyticus violacea; assembly: GCA_030762175.1. Classification (NCBI taxonomy): domain Eukaryota; kingdom Metazoa; phylum Arthropoda; class Insecta; order Mantodea; family Metallyticidae; genus Metallyticus; species Metallyticus violacea. The sequence goes on from CM060830.1 coordinate 81,299,238, forward strand.
AGCGTCCAGCAGATTTATCAATGTGGGTAAAGAGTTTTGTTCTCAAAAACGACGACTTTGAAATTCTGCCAGTGAATTGTTTGGGCAGGCTTATTCTGCCAAAACCTGAGGACATAAGTCAATTTACAGACACGAACTTGACAATAGTAACGCACATTGGCTGTGATAGTTAAAAGTCTGTGATAGAACACAGTCTCTACAGTTTTGCAGTGATAGTTATAAACATGTCATAGATTTTCAGTTGTAAAAGATTGGCAATTATCAACTAGAAGATTCTTGAAAATTGTGATTTAATCACTCGCATTAATACACTGCTTAAGAAACTTCTGTTGCATTTTTCTTTATCTCTGTGCTTCAAAAATATGCTTATATTTTTCTGTATCTTTTACGAGGTGATATCCACAATATTCGGGACTGATGCTGCAATCTCGACAGTAGTTGCAGTAGAGTTTTGTGCCGCTAGGTGGCAACACTAGCACATCTAATGAGTGAGTGTTTAAAATTTCATGCAGTTGGGTAGATGTATTGAGATTCTACAGTACTTTTCATGATAATCTGTGTTGTGTGGCGATTTTACGATGGATCCGAGATTAGAACAGAGAGTGTGCATCAAATTCTGTGCAACTCTCGAGGAAATGCTGCGGAGATCCTCGCAATGGTTCAACAAGTATTTAGGGGACAAAGCATGAACCCTAGACGTGTGTTTGAGTGGCATGCTCGGTTCAGGGTCGGCCGTACAGCTATTGAAGACGATGCTCACACCGATAGGTCCGTCAGCTGCATAACGCCTGACATTGTTGCCAAAGTTCAACACCTCGTTCGTGAGGATCGATGTCGAACCATTGAAGTCCTTGCTCATGAAGTGGGGAGTTTGTTATGGGACATGTCAAAGAAATTTTACTGATGAATTGGACATGCATCGTGTCGCCGCAAAATTTGTGCCAAGGATCCTGACTGCTGATCAGAAGGCGCAGCGTGTTGAAATTTGCACGGAGCTTTGTCAGGCCGTATCCGATGACCCAACCTTCTTGTCTAGGGTCATCACCGGCGAAGAGAGCTGGATGTACGCTTATGACCCTAAGACAAAACAACAATCCTCCCAGTGGAAGAGCCCGAACTCACCAACACCAAAAAAGCGAGGCAAGTGAAGAGCAAAGTCAAGAACATGCTCCTCGTTTTCTTTGACACCAGGGGTTTGTGCACAAAGAATTCGTCCCACTAAATCAAGCATGGAATTCCACGTTCTACTGTGACGTTTTGCGACTGCTCGGTGAAAATGTGCGGAGACGACGGTCCGAACTTTGGCGACAAGGGATCTGGCTGGTGCATCACGATAATGCGCCCTGTCACAGTTCCTTGTTCACCAGGAGCTCTTTGACGAAAAACAACATGACGGCTGTCCCCCACCCACCCTACTCGCCTGATTTGACACCCTACGACTTCGCTCTATTCCTCAAACTGAAATTCAAGTTGAAAGGACGTCCGTTCGACACAATTGAGAGGATTCAAAACGCTGTTTGTGCTAAACACCCTCAAAGAACATGACTTCCAAGATGCACTTGGAAAATGGCAGAATTGCTGGGACAGGTGTGTACGTATGGAAGGGAACTACTTCGAGGGTGACGGCGGTCATTAGTCTCAAAGTTAGTTTTTGACCAAATGGCAGCACCAGTTCCGAATATTCTGGATATCACCTCTTACATATCGTGCTGAATCTTTCTGCTGAAATTTTACAGTAGAAAGTACTAGCATCAGTCGAAAACACAGTTTAATTTTCGTAGAAATATTATTTTTACTTTTGGCATGTTTAAGACTTGACTGACATAAGGTTTGTTAAAAACTGAATCGCAGATGCAGGAAAGAATGTGAAGGGCCTGCTGCAAGTAAGACCCGCAAACAATAAGCAACTGGTGCATACAGCCTAAAGCTCCGTAAACAGAAATGCTTGTTTTTCGCGCTTCATAATTAGAAATGAACACCTATTGTCGAGCCATATTCATATATTTCCAAGAAGTGTGAAGAGTATGAAGATACTGGGAAAGTTTTTTACTAATATTTTAGTAATGCAATAAAACTCTGAAAATGACAAAAATGTTTTATTTCCACATTAAAAATAACCATAAAGTTGCCTAATTCACAAAGAAAGGACAAAAGCTAGAAAAATTATCGATAGAAATTGTTTCATTTTACTCAAGATGGTATAGATTATATTTATTTTCAACACAGCGTCACCTTTGTATTAGAAGTTGTGAAAGATAGGCCGTAGAGGTGACAAAAGTAACATTTTCTAGAAACATCAGCTGCTGTTGTTTTCCATTCCTTTTAACAATTCTCGAAGAATCAGCCCTTAAATTTCTGCGGAACATAACCAGAGAAAAAGACGGAAGTTAGGTCACTCGTCCATTGTTAGTGAATGAATAATTAGTCTCATACACCGAACATTGCGCTGTATTTTGCTTTCTTTTTAGAAATAATCACCTCGGAAGTTTCTCGTGCAAAGGTGCTGGTTTCTCTCTCCTCTCCAACAAACGTACAATCTGCTATAGTTAGCGTTTAAAAAAATACATTAAAGGTAAATCCACGTTATCTTTAATCAAAAGAGATTAGAAGAGTTTGGAATTGTTAGAAACATACTTCATACTGCAACTACATGGAGTAGACGTGAGAGCACCAAACTGGCCTATCTGCACACGTCGTACTTTCCGCACATCCCGAAAGGGTTCAAACATTTACAAGTTGTTGTATTGGCTGTGGTAATCTGATTGCTAACTGCTTATGTCTTCCAAGAAGTTTGTTCTTATCACCACCACATACTTCACTATTGGCATTTGTCAAGGAAAATGTATCAGAGCCTCGCTACACCAGAGACAAGATTACGCCAGCCGTGAAAACATCTTCCAAACAATCACATTAGAAATACCCTAATAAGAGGACTTCTCCTGTATATGAAACACATTCAAACATGCTGAACCTAATTGCAATGACTGACTTTATCACTTGAATTAAATTAAAATTCATCAGGGTGGAGTGATGATTTTTTTTGGCAATCTGGTTTATGTATTTTATTTATTTTTCCTGCTTAATTATTCGTATCTCTAGTAATACATTTTAAATCATGTTAATTTAAACATTTAATATGTGTAACAAGGAAAATCGTACTTGGCATAAATATTACAAGGTACAGTCAGAAAACAAGCGGAAAAGTATTGAAAGTTTACTACGAAACAAACAACTGATGTACATACTTCTCAAAGAGTGTGTGCTGGGATCTTGGTAGTGAATTTTTCAGAATTTCTGAAATGCTGTTAATATTATTCGACGATCCTCTTACAATGGCAACAGCGGTGTTAATGTTTTCTTCCGTTTGAGCATACAGTGGAACGCCGGGTTCACCTTCCTTTAGAAATGATTGTCTCCCCTCTTTAAACCATCTTCGATCTGTGCTATAGGGAAGAACAAGCTCTCCATAGGCTCCCTGTAACATTGCATAGGCATCAGCTGAAGATTTGTTGAGACGAAAGCAGAACTTCAGGGCAGCACATTGTTCATCGCGTGTCCGCTGCATTTTGCTGTAAGTGAAACTGGACTTACAACTTCTCCGGCGAGAACCAGAAGTGACCACAATGAAGCATGTACCGTACATTACGCATTAAGCTAACAAAGCGTTGTAACGTTAAATTTTAGCGTGAGAAATTATGCCCGTGAACAGTCTTCTTTGTAATACTTGTCAAAAATCTATGGTAATTTTGCAAGAATCCCTCGGAAGTCCAGCTACCAAGGAAGACGAAAACTTCCTTTCCTGTGGAAAACTTTGCGATTGAAACCCTACTGCCTATACAGATTTGTACATTTTGAAGAGAAGGTTTTCGTCTAGGAGCATTGAAAGGAAAGAGTTACTGTGGAAAAATTTAACTCACGTTTCCGGGACTTTCAACAGACATAATATGAGCATTTACGGAAATCAAAATCCTCATGCAATCTTGGGAAATAAACCGTGCTCTTATTATTGTTTTCTATGCGATTGTCCATTGAAAAGTACATGGAACTTCTTTGCTGAAGCCTATGCATGAGGAGTTAACTACATTGACATGCTGCAGCAATGCTCCTCCCGCAGCTGGGTCAAGATCTCAGCCTTAATGACAAATTCCCATAACGCCGGATTGCCCTTGTAGCTATAGGAGATCAAGAGTTGCTACATTGTGTAACGGAATATAACTAACGTCGCCGTCGATGTAGACGTTACGTAACTAACACCACTGTATGCTCGACTAGTTCGGGGTTTGATAATATAGCTGGGTTTTCAGATTGATGCTTCTGAGGTGATAGGAGTGTGACTAAGTATAACAAAATAATAATGTACAGAAATCTACGGAGTTTAATAATGTTTTGTTATTATCACACAACAGTACACTTTTCTGATTACGACATGCTCTGAGATTATTATTATTATATGCAGACTAAATACAGACAAGTTATAATTTGTTTCTTTCCCGAAACCTGTGTTTTTTGTCCTGTTGTAACGCGTACACAATATTTCTACATGGATATTAATTCAAACTCGTAACTCCTATCGTTCACAATAATTTATAATTTTGTAATTTCTTCCACGAAATTTTAATCGTCACTTATCTTTACATAATGTTAAAAATTTGCTTCTTTATGCGGAGTAAGAACCATGATTTCTGCTAATGGAATTTAAAACACAACTTCTCTCGGCGGAATCCAACGCACAACTAGCTTTCTGAAATATAGACAGTCACTTATTACAATAAGATTGTAACAATACTATACATTACAGTGCATTACATTTTCAGCATACGCATACGAATGAAATTTGTTAATTTCTATTTAGTCGCAACATAGCTGTCTGTCTTGTGTTTCATTCTCGGTACACATTATTAATGTTGTTAGGCTTGTCATTGCTTCATTCACTTAGTATTACTATGTTATATTATCTGTAGTTTTAATCTTTTCATGTTCTTGGCTGTTATGTGTTTCTTTGAATCGTTAAATTTTTATATTATAAATATTGTTATAAAGGCCAACAAACAAACATTAAAACATACATTGTAATATCCCTTATCTGATACATGAGATATATACAAATGAGCTTACTAGATTTATACTATTTGAAACATATTACCAACGAATATTTGTTATTTGAGTTGAAAATTAAAATCATTACCTAATATAAAAGGTGTACAAAAGAACTTATTTAATTAATATAATTAAAACATATCAATGAATGTTTTGAGTTTCAAATCAATTATAGTCTTTATCTTACGTAATAATGTATGTAAATGAACTTCTTAAATTAACATACCTATATAGCTATTACTAATAAATGTTTCTGGGTTTATATTGAGCATTATAACCTTTTTGTAATATACAAACCTGCGAGTGAACTTATTAAAATAATAAACAACTACTTTTAACGAGTGTTTAGAGCCTTAAGTAGGATATTTTCCTTTTCAATTGTTCCCAGACCTCAGCTATGAGATTTCTTAAGTATTACCAAGGATACAAAGGTGTTGTTTGCTGACTAACATAGCAATGATCCCTTCGTTCTACAGAGCGTTGAGCGGAACTCGATTACCGACATGACGAATATTCGGTTACACTTGGGGCATAACCACAGTAACGTGTTTTAAAGAAATTCTGCGTTTTCCTTTTCACCTACTAATTGTGATTTTATATGTTTGTATACAATTTGAGCAAAACTTTATTAAATTAAATTTACCGATCTTGTTTTGACTTATGCTATAATTAGCATTTGGCGCGTTGTAATTAGTTTAAGTTGTTGGGCCTTTTATACTTAATATGTTTCTTTTTTGCTTTCAGCTAAATAGAAAAGTTCCTGCTTGTGATGTATTTAAAGGTATGTAAATGTCAGTTTACCTTTATTTCTGTTAATATAAAACGCATTACATTTTGGCTACTTAAGTAACGCTATGTCTGCCTGAATTTTAAAAGGGAATTATTATCATGTGCAGTTATTGTGATTTGCTCATTTAGTTTTCATTTTAACTATTTGAAAAAAAAATAATATATGTATTTAAAAAAATAAATACACGGCGTATTCTGAAGCTATAATATTACCCATCATACATTTTTTAAGATAATATTTAATGCCTGTTTTTTTTTTCTGCTCAGGCACCACAGATAGTGGACACTGATGATATGAAATGAAATTACAAAGTTAAAAAGGATTTTTTTAAGGACCGAAGCATTCCATGCCTAAAGTTATGGTACATTCCCGGAATTTTTCATTCATGAGGACTAAGGAGCCCTTTAAATAAAATAAATAAATAAACCACTTATGGAGGACGATCGTGGCTTGAATCAAACTCCAGACCTTCTACTCATGAACCCATGCCTTAGTCACCTAGGCCACTCATATCGGTATCATAATGATGTTAGGTTTATGGACCGTAAGCCACCATGCAACAGCCCTGTCTGAATAGCATAGTTCATTTATTTCTTTTTTAAAAACCCAGAAATATTAGTCAATGAAAATATATTTTACTAGCAAAATTCTGGGAGGTATGGACACTCAAATAGCTTGTAAATTTCAGAAGCACCTGTAACTTTCAAAAGGAAAAAGGAAAGTTTTGGTATGAAACTAGCCCGGATGGAAAGTTTCAATTGCTTTTTGCAACAAATATAAACAGAATTAGCAATAACCCCATGGTTCTGGCGTTCTGGGTAGGCATTGCAGCAGTTGTTAGCGATATCTAGTCAGCTGATTTTATAATAAACTGTGCAGATTACACACTTAAGGCTGAAATTGTTAATCGTTTGCGTGCATTCTTGATAGTTGCTTATTAATTGCATGCATTGCATTTGTTCTCATATTTCTCTTCAAAAAGATTGCAGAAGAAAGAAAATATTGGAATTATGTATCGATAAAATGAAAACCATATTAAACGAATACCACTATATACTGGACGTTTACGTTTATCATCTTGGTTAATAAGCGTGCCACAGCGCCCGCACTTCAATACCACTTCCTAGAACGTGCATGCATTGTTGCCGTATAGTAGAAGACACTGTCGATTGGCGGACATTAATTTTATATTGAAGTATGCATGCTATGTTGGTGCCGGGCGATTCCACTCACACTAAAATAAATATTGTTTCATACGGTACACAGGGGTATTACATTGCTTGTTTACACTGCTTTCCATAATGAGCATTAAAAACTTGTCATATTCCACAATTTCAACTCTTATAGTTGCAATAAACTATAATTCACATTATTAATATAGTAATCACAGCATATTCAGGTTTGTTTTTGTTTTTTGTTGTTTTTTTTTTTTTTTTTTTTTTTTTATTACTGTAAAATATCTTCAACATTTTGCTTCAATTTTGAAGTTAAACCTCCAAAGATTTAATTTTACTTTCAGCTTGTTCTATCAGATTGAGAAGTCAGGCATTTTCTGATTGGAAGTTTCTAAAGGTGTAAACTGAAGATTATCTTGAATGTACAAAATATTGTTATACCTTTCCTCTGAAATTGCAGCACTATCCTTAATTTCCAACCCATTAATTGGAATGTATGGAGTGAAGGGGGATACTTGAGTATTTCAGCCTTGTGGTAATGTCTTCAGACGCTGATGGAGAATTTCTCCAAATAGTTCGAGCCTCTCAGATGGCACGCTTCCATGCCAGACGCCGAGGCAGAAACCTTTACAAATACAAGCCATCATTATATTGCATCAGCCCATCTCGCCTGGGCACTTTCGATCTTGGGAGAGACAACGGAATGAAACGATATGGAATGGAATAGTGGAACATTTCTGGGAAGTAAAGATCCATTCCAGAATTCGCCTTTGTGACCAGAGAAAACCCGAAAAAAATAAATATCAATATGACCAACCACATGGGATTTGAACCCGAAACTTCCCGAATGCGAGTTCCAAGCTGTTCCTTCTGAGCCGTCTCTAAATTTGTAATATTTACTTAGATAAAAAGATACATAGCCGCCTCCATCCATGTTACCCAGCTTGTTAGAAAAAATTGTGCAAATAATGGAACACTGTGTGATATTTCCTTAAATGCCCTTTCAAAAATATATTTTTTAACATAGGATATAAATATTTCTGCATCCGAATACTCAATCTGATTGTCTCGCCTACTTTACGTAGATCGTGAGTTAAACACGTTAGGTGTACGTTATTGAAATCAGATTCTTTCGACATCTAAATGAAGTTCTGACACCAGCAAAGTACTTTTTCTCTAAAATAGTTTTCAGGCCACAGAATATGCATAGAACTTTCGAACGTGCTGCAGAACGTTTAATTATTCATTTTATGTACTACATCTCTTGTTCGTATAAAGATTTTTCCTCAATTACTTGGCGACAGTGGGCGCACGTGGATGGTGCAGGGTCCATCACGCGCAGGGAGCGCATCATGGAGAAGAAGAAAAAGAAGTAGTAATCTAGCACTGCCAGCTCTTCCCAAGCGAACCGCCAGCACTGCTGCAGATACCGAGTCTTCCAGCACCACGCAGACCAGCACGACTTCATCTCCAGCTAGGAAGTCTAGGTCAACTTCAACTCCAGTCAGCACCGCCAGATTGCTGCAGTTGATAGGCTTCCCAGCACCACTCTTCCGGACCAGTGGCCGGATGACTGGAAGGAGCTACCTCTGCGCAAAACGCAGGTAGCATCCTCACCCTTCCCCAGGCTCAACCACACCCACCTGCAGTCAAACCGGCCCAAACCACGTCCACCACTGAACCACTAGAAATTCTAGAATCATCTCAAAACACTCCCTCTCTCAACCCGATCACCCCTGCACCATCAACTCCAGAACTACCTCAAAACATCCCCTGCCTCAGTTCTATTCTTGTCCCTAGTTTTAATGTCTTCGTTGTGGGGGTACCAAGAGGCTTCTCAGCCTCCTATGTACTCAAAACCTGGGTGGCACGGAACACTACACAGGACAAGTCCGTTACCCGCAACATCCCAACTACAAACCAGCTGCAACTCCTGGAACATCCACACACACACAGTAGTCAACACAACCAACCAGAACCACAATACAACCAAGAGCCGAGCCCAGGACCGAGCCTTTTCTGAAACGAGAGCCCTGGCAGTGGTACTGCCTCCAATGAAGCGTTGAAAGTTGCTGTGCAGAGCCTCGCCAGCACTGCTTGGCAACTAGTAGAGGCGGCCCAGAAGATACAACACAGTCGGAGCTCACTGGAGGAGACCCTCGTAGACCACGCGGCGGAAGTCACCTCGAGCATCACCCTCATCCATTCCCGGCAGGACGACCTCTAACCTTCATTCTCGAACAGGAACTCCTAAGCGGAAATTCAGACCAGCTGTTGCGCTCCATCAGCCAGCTCCAAACTCTCATCTCTTCCACCCTCCACAATCCTACCCCAAAGTCCAAGAAATTCAAAACCTAACCCTGGGAATTAATTCCCCTCCTGAAAACGGCCGTTTTCTTTCTGCATCTCGAGCCGCCGGCTGAAGACCATTGGAGCCTGACCTGTTGCCTAAGCCCAGGTTAAGCAACTTTGAGTATGGTGGAAAGCTAGGTGGGTGGCCAGTTCACCTAAGGAATCTACCAAAAACTTCCTGAGTACAGTAAACATCGACATCAACTATTCTAGGCAGGTAAAGCTGATAGTCGGCTAGGTACTGCCTGGAACTATCCGGCCAGGGCAGCCTGGCCGACCCGTTCCGGCATCTGGCGACAGTAACTGTATCAACAATAGCATTACCAGCTTCGTATGTGGTTTTCTGAAATAAAACTGAGGTTTTGTTATGTGCTACTGTGGTTCTTATATGTTCCGTAGCACTGTTTCGTAATTCGAACATAAATGTTTTTGACGAAGTGTTGATACTCTTAGAGCCTTTCTTTTTGTATACGTTTCTAGAAGGTGTTTTCGACTTTCTCAATGGAAATTTGCAGTGAACCATCATTTCACACAGATCTTTAAACAATTGTGATTTCATACCCGGAACTTCGTTTGAAGTGGAAGATTATTCATTATCAAATTACATTTAAATGTGCTTCTTAGAATTGCAGTGATATTCTAAATGTCTTCCTTTATTTCATATTTTTCTGTCATGCACACATCATATTAATCGTCTGTCCTTTTGTACAGAGATATAGATTTCCAAATATTTCTACTATCTTATTTCAATATTGACGTAAATTGCGTATATTTTCGGCACTATATTGCACTACTATCTTAAACACAGCTGAAATGTGTATATGGACAAAGATATAATCATAGGGTCTGTGTACAATCCCCAAAACCTGTAAAGGTACGTTATCATACATAACATCTTCATAGATCGGCAAATTCCAATTTTCAGATTCATTTAACATCCATTTTACATGAAAACAGTGATGGGTTAAGCAGGGAAAAGTGAAGGGTAAGAATAACAATAGAAAAATGGAGTTTGAATCACGAGCGTTTCTTTTTCACTCTTGTCTAGCTGAATTTCATATTGGGAATTCGGGTGAAGGCAGAGTGCAGTGCTGTCCAAGCGAGAGTCCAGTAAGGCAAAATTTCAGCTATAAGCCAATACCTGAGGGTTAGTAAAGCCATGTTGATTAGCTTGGGTAAAGGATAGCAAAAAGTTCATGTGTTTGAAACTTAGACACTGCAACGCTGTGTAGCAGATGTGTATCCAAGCTGAGGTTGCAAGGCAAATTGTTGCAATATCGTAGACGAGGACTTAAAAGTTGTAGAACGGTGAAGTAAGAAAAAAGCGAAGAGCACCAAAATTCGGTGGAATTTGGAGCAGAGATGACTAAACCCATAGGGAAATCGATTTAGATGTCCAAGTATTTGTGCTTATATGTCAGAAATTGATCAACCATGGAGGATATAAGATTCCGAATAGATGTATTGGAATGTAAAATAGCAGTGACATCGGCGTAGCCACCAAATGGTAACGTGAGACGGTACGTCGGCGGTATAAAAGTTTATAAGGAACGGAGCAAGAATGGTGCCGCGAACAATCGCGAGTTGACAATAAGAAGTGTGTCAGGAATATGTCTGCGGATACGTTTGAAGAGCAGACCTCATGCCACACGGAATGAAGCGCCCTTCTGCGCGTCTGATGCTCGCCGTAAGTGGGTGCAAGTTCAGAGGATTTCCATTTAGTGTAAATTACTGAAAGTGAGGAATATGGCGATGTAGTCGAGTGAGAATGAGTTTTCGTAGACTTTCTCTCCCATAGAGGCAGTCTAATAGGTTGATAGTTGGCGGCAAAGTAAGCAGGGCTTATCATGTTTATGGACAAGAATGACATTTGCATGTTTCCAAGAGGGAGGGGAGTATTTACGATCAGCAGAAAGTAAAGTTGCGCAACAGAAGCCAGGTATTTGAGCTGTTCCCCAGATAACCAATCAGATCCGGATACTTATTAGAGCTGAGCCCTACAAGGAATTGCTGTATTTTCTCAACAGAAACAGAAGGAATGCAGTGTTCTGAGATAGCGGTGCATAGTCATGCACTAACTGCAAGTGTAAAGTGTCCCAGTAGAGGTAAGAAGAGTAGAAACAGGAGACCTGCGGCGCTTTGGGCAAAGTAGCTGGGGATTTCGCCGTTCAACAACAGATGGTTTTTTTTTACTAAATGCGGCCCGATAATCATAAAGAATATGACGCGTCAGTTGTGCACTTTGGCTATCATATACAGATTTGTGTCACGTGTTTCTGATCATTTACATAACGGCGATGCCTTATGTATAGCCCTAACGGGAGGGAGGCGATCATGATATTGCTTACATTTGAGGTTTTGCGCACGGCGCACGAATTTTACATATCTGCAATTTTACGTATCTTGGAAGATGTTGATAGGGGCTCTCACCTCAGTGTCTATGGCTGCTATCCATAGGAGGTGCATATGCTACGTCTATGACTCGATTAACTATGTGCGACACAAGTTCAAATCGGTAATGTGAAAAGGGAAGAAACGGAGAAGTTTCACTTTGATATAGCACATATAATGGATGAGAGGACAGATCAGGAACTACAGTCATCTCATCGGAAAGCGTGGGGGGATCCTGCGTATTGTCGTGATTGATATGCGTTGGAATAGTCGGTGCAGTAACATAGTAATGACGCGCAAGGTGTTGCAACAAGACTGTTCCAGCTATGATGGGTACGCGAACTCCCCATTCTTTCCTATTCACATTGAATCTGCACCAAGCAAATATTGCCGATGCCGTGTGATATATCCATTTCATGTTGAAAATCGGGAAGACAGAGCCAGTAGTGTGTTAGGTGTTGTCAAGAAGCTATTTCAGACCAACACTGAAAGCACAGTTCACGATCCTGGGGTAGAGGAACGTGAGGACACGGGACTGAACATATAGACAACAGCCATCAATGGTGTAGTGATAGAGATCATATTTTGAAATAGAGGTAGACGCTGAGCCTGAGTTTAATTAAACTAATGCGATGTCAATATTTTCAGTGACAAGTAGAGTCCGAAGGTCTAACATTTTCCAGGAAATCCACTGGCGTACCAGGTAACAATTTCTCATGGTCTCTTGGGTACATTGCGCGGCATGGTTGTCACCAAACAAGGAATAAAAATCTTCCACACGACTGCTTTTATCTGGAGCTGTCTCAGTGCAGCGACAATGTACTTAGTTTTTTTGAGGTACAATGACGAGCCTCATAAAAAGAAGGAAAATCCAATTATTGCACGTTGGTCCTGGTGGTGTAGTGGTTACCATACTTGCCTCCTAAACCCAAGATCGCGGGTTCGAACCCGGCCAGGACCGATGGATTTTTTCGGGCGTAAAAATCCAAAGTGTGGCTTCCTTCGGAAGGGAAGTAAAGCCGCGGGTCTCGTGTCGTACATTTACGGCACGAAAAAGAACCTCAAGCCTGAAAGAGAGGGCTCTGAGCAAAATTTGTCGGCCGTTTCACGCCCTGAGTTGAATGGGACGCTGATAACCTGGAATGTTAAAGAGCATCCGTAAATCAATCAATCAAAAAAAAATAGTTATTGCACGGAAGAATTTGGTAAAGACGGAAGGTTCTGAAAGGAACGCATTTCCCGAACACAAGGTGTCGGAGAACTAGGATGAGAAACCGTTCCATGGTCCAAGCATAAAAAACCAAATATGGAAATTTCTTGTCATTGGTGATATGGCAGTCCTGACAATTAACACAAGTAAGAGGCAACAGGTGCACTCCAACGCAGCCTGTGCGTCGGTACATTTAACACGGGGTGGAGAAGAGTGGCCTAGATACTGGCACCGGTAACTATCCACTTTTCTGAACATAATTCTCAACAGAGACTGTCATATAACAGAGAAACGGCAACTAATTTTCGTATTGGAGAGTGTCTCAATCCATATCAAAAGAGGGTAATTTGCTTTAATTTTATACGGAATCCTTAGTCCTTTTTACAGTTGACAGATGTGTTTCACTTCAATATCCTGTGCACCGAGCGCCATAAAAATATCCGTAGAAGCAGCAGAAAGCAAGCTTTTCGGCCCATAACAGGCCGTGGATGAAACATCCGAATTGAATGTATCGTATTGAAGGCTGGTAATGTCTAGCATGCTTTTAGGGAGCTGAAAATCCTGAATGTTCCCGGCTAAAAACATCATTCTATTTCGGGTGTACGCAGGGGTTACTGGAGTGTATGGGTGTTGATTTCTGCGCGTGAGTCACTCATGAACTATAGACACAAAAAGATGTATAGATCTAGATAGCTTAACAGTGGAAGTTTCTGGTCCAACATGGCCAGTATCCGGGGAATGCAAGAAAACTGTCTAGGAGAGCTCACATGTATTAAGACCAGACTTGGGTGTAGTTGTCGATTGTACGAAAGATAAACGTGCACATTTCTTAAGAAGCTGCCAATCGGAGATCGAAGAATTTTATTGTCCTTAGGTGGGTTTAAATTTCTTAGGATCAGCAATTAGGTTAGCCTCCTCAGTATGACATTCCATGGCAGACAGCGTCTTTTCATGAAACAGATTACGCCATTTACCAAAAGTGTTAAAGAGAATCGTTAACTAAACATAAACATCAGGCAGGGTTAGGGGAGTGCGCCAGAGTTGCAGAATCGCGTGACGGTTCTGAAGGTTTTTGCTTACAATTTCAGGCAGGAGCGTACTTAAGCATTGGTTTCAGTAAGGGAAGAGCACATCCTCCTGATTGAGAAGTCCAATCCGTAAGATAGCGTATTTTCCATACCACCTGTAGCACGTGTAGTGTCAGTATGATGGAGAGTTTAAGTGTTATATCTGTGACTAAAAGCTCCACCACGAGTAGAGCCGTCGTTACTAAATCTGTGACTAAGAAGTTCACCATGAGGTAAAGCCGACATGGGTGCCCTAAGTTGTTAAGGTACGAACCCCCGAAGGTTTGCAGATGGATTCCCGTCAGGATCGCCCTCCCTGACTGAGGCCTCTGCCAGGATGTCTTTAGTTCTCATCAATATAAAACACCAGGTAGGAGCCCTAAACTTAAGCCTGGAATGTTCCTTTCCGAGTTTATAATTTCTTATCATGTATCATCACTGTCCGCCGCCTGCGATGCCTCCGTAGTAAAGACCGTCGTTTAAACCTGTTAAAAAGTAATGAGGGAAAACGTTCTTGCAGGGTATAGAGGGACTCGTGAGTGTGAGGTCTGGGGTTCGAATCCCGCCAGGACCGTCCTCCCTGACTGAGGTTTTTTCAGGGTTTCCTCAGTCTTCAAAAATGGCAAATGCCGGGAAGGTACCCTAAACTTAAACCTGGAACGATTCCTTCCTTAAAAATAAATCCTTTCCCAATATATCATTTCATCTCATGTATCACCAGTGTCCATCGCCTGTGGTGCCTCAGTAGTAAAAACGGGCGTTAAACACTATTCATTCATGCATTGATTGATTGATTGATTGATTGATTGATTGATTCAGTCAGTCAGTCAGTCAAGGTATAGAGAAGCATACTAAGCATTGAGGCCACTGCCTAAATAGTGCGGGTAATTACTTCGGTTGCTAAGCAGCAGATGAATGTATTATATGTGTAGATAAGTTAATGATAAAATATATTCTGTTCATATTAATCTACTAATGTTTGCTTTGAATAATCCATAACGTTACCTAGATAAAAACCGTTTATATGTGTAATTTTGGCGTTCATCTGCATAATAAACTTTTAAAATCACCATATCTTACAAAGATACTCTTTACCACCATGCCGCGATGTTTTCAATCTCATTTAGCAAAATTTATCATTTCATTAGCGCACGCTATGGGTGGATGAGGTCATTAAGGCAGGACTCGTAAGAGGGGTGTCTGAGATTCGATTTCCACCAAGAATCCTCCCTAACTGAGGATTTTTTCAGATTTTCCTCGGTTCTCAGAATGGCAGATACCCCAAATTTATACCTTGAACGATTTCTTCCTTTAACAAATTACTTTCCAAAATTATAATTTCATTTTATGTATCAACACTTTTCACCGCATATGATTCCTCAGCAGAGAAAACGGACGTTAAACATTATTTTTAAAAAATTCACTGGCGCTCTCAAGCTAGGGCCGCGTAGCATAAATACGCCAAAGAATGTTTGAAAATGTACTGAAATAAAAAAGGCTCAGGATGTAGTGGTGAAAAGATCAATGTGCCCAACATAACGGGAGAAGAAGGACTTTTTAAAACAGTGCTTTCGAAATTATTTAACAAAGTTGAAACAATAACAGTTAAATAGAGCGCACCCAAGAAAAGTCATTGTAAAAGTGCATGTTAAGTGATAAAACAATAGTTAAAGCGTATTGAAGTATCCTAGCTTCATCAATTATAATTTTCCATATTATGAGATGAAGCAAATAAAATTACACATCACGTTTCTCGAAAACAAGACAAAGTGAAAGTACACGAAAAACATAAGTGTTATCCACAATATTCGGGACTGGTGCTGCCATCTCGATAATAGTTACCACCACGGTGGCCGAGGTCGTTAAGTGGCGGACTCGTGAGCGGGAGATATGGGTTCGAATACCGCAAGGACATATCCTTCCTAACTGAGGTTTTTTCCAGGTTTTCCTCAGTTCTCATAAACGGCAAATGTCGGGGAAGTACCCTAAATTTTGACTCGGAACGATTCCTTCCTTAAAAATAAATCCTTTCCCAATATATCATTTCATCTCGTGTATCATCAATGTCCATCGCCTATGGTGCCTCTAGCAAAAGCGGGCGTTAAACACTATTCATTCATTCATTCGACAGTAGTTACAGTAGAGTTTTGTACCGCTATGTGACAACACTAGCACATCTGATGATTGAGTGTTTAAAGTTTCATGCAGCTTGGTAGATGTGCCGAGATTCTATAATACTTTTCATGATATTCTGTGTGTAGTGTGTGGCGATTTTACGATGGATCCGAGATTAGAACAGAGAGTGTGCATCAAATTCTGTGCAAATCTCGAGGAAATACTACGGAGACCCTCGCAATAGTTCAACATGTATTTGGGGGACAAAGCATGAGCTGTACACGTGTGTTTGAGTGGCATGCTCGGTTCAGGGCCGGCCGTACAGCTATTGAAGACGATGCTCACACCGGTAGGCCGGTCAGCTGCACAACGACTGACATTGTTGCCAAAGTTCAACACCTCGTTCGTGAGGATCGACGTCCAACCATTGAAGTCCTTGCTCATGAAGTGGAAATTGGTTATGGGACCAATTATGCGAATTTTAACTGATGAATTGGGCATACATCGCGTGTCCGTCAAATTTGTGCCAAGGATCCTGCCTGCTGATTAGAAGGCAAAGCATGTTGAAGTTTGCACGGAGCTTCGTCAGGCCGTATACGATGACCCAACCTTCTTGTCCAGGGTCATCACCGGCGACGAGAGCTGGATGTACGCTTATGACCCTGAGACAAAACAACAATCCTCCCAGTGGAAGAGCCCGAACTCAGCAAGACCAAAAAAAAAAAAAGCGAGATAAGTGAAGAGCAAAGTCAAGAGCAAGCTACTCGGTTTTTTTTTTTTTTTTTTTTTTTTTTTTTTTTTTTTTTTTTTTAATTATACTAAGGGGATCGTGCACAAAGAATTCGTCCCACCAAATCAAGCAGTGAATTCCACGTACTACTGTGACGTTTTGCGACGGCTCCTTGAAAATGTGCGGAGACGACAACCCAAACTTTGGCGACAAGGGAGCTGTCTGTTGCATCACGATAATGCGCCCTGTCACCATTCCTTGTTCACCAGTAGTTTTTTTTAGGAAAAACAATATGACGATTGTACCCCACCCGCCGTACCGTACTCGCCTGATTTTTGCACCCTGCCACTTCGCTCTATTTCCCAAACTGAAAATCAAATTGAAAAGACGTCAATTCGACACAATTGAGAGGATTCAAGAAGAAACACTGTCTATGCTAAACACCCTCAAAGAACACGACTTCCAAGATACACTTGGAAAATGGCAGAATTGCTGGGACAGGTGTATACGTATGGAAGGGAACTACTTCGAGGGTGACGCCGGTCATTAGTCTCAAAGTTAGTTTTTGACCAAATGGCAGCACCAGTTCCGAATATTCTGGATACCACCTCGTATACCCCTAAATGAAAGAAAATGATGTTGCACGTATTCACTGCAGCATTATAAATATTGGGATATAATATCTTCAAAAAGTACAGCAAAGGAAATTTCCCGCGGTTCACCCAAAGGCACAAAGAGAAGAATTCCTCATTTCCTCTTTTAAACACTTTCTGAAATATTTTATCTGGAAACACTTTCACAATCTAATAAAACCTGTACAGCATATTAACACCTACACGTATTAAACAAAATATCCAAAGGAATTCCTCATTTTATGTCATTTAAAAATAACTCCCTAACTACACAATTTAAAATATTACCTAGATACGTAAATATCTGGGTCACTAGGGGCATGAAAGTGGTTCTAGACGTAATACTAACAAGTTGCAAGTCAGTGCCGAAACAAACTTACTGTCACTGTCCAAGCACAGACAGGATGTCGATGCAAGAAAGGATGACGGCACAAACTAGATCAGATCAATATAAATAACCATGTGTAGTCATCATTTACATCACTTCCAGAAAGCAAACGTCTTATTCCTGAATATGATTGTTTATTTAACTTTTACATAGAAATACAATGTTCTTAATTGCACTTTTTTCTTCTTCTTTCTCCTGCTCCTTCGAACCATCTCACAGAATTGCCATTGCTTCAAATCTCAGAAGCATCTTGCAAGGAAAGTTTAAATTTTATTCAAAGGGGCAGGCATTCAGGAAGCGGAAGGAATTTCAGAAAGGAAATGCAATCTTCACCAATAAGGTACTGTCAGCCTAGTTCAACTTCAATACAAGATGCATTAAAAAGTTTTGCAAACGCCTTCCGCAATATCCAAGTACGAACGATATTGAAGGACTTCAGCATACAATCTGTCGAAGTACCGTTTATCTTATTCCACACTATTGGCATTGCAAACGCGTATTAAAGGCTCTGCATCGCTCCAACAGCGGTATTGTCAGCAGTGTTTAATTTACGAGGGTAAATCCATTAGTTTCCGGTCTAAGCATTTTCTAGGTATGATAAAAAAAACTATATTTCACTTTTCAATTAGTTACCCTTTATTGCAATACACTTCTCACATCTTTGAATTAACATTTCAAACCCCTCCCCCAAAATAGCCGGAAGTATTGTCTGCAAAATGGGCATAAACAGCATCCATCACTTCGTCACACTTAAATTTCCTTCTTCGAAGATCCATTTGCTTTGGTATCAAATGAACACCCTGATCACATATTTAAATGGAGTTTATTGCTGATTTTCTCTACTGAGACATCATAGCCTTTATACTTTTCGCCATATATATATATATATATATATATATATATATATATATATATATATTTTAATGGACGCTCTTTAAATTCTCAGGTTATCAGCGTTCCATTCAATTCAGGGCGTGAAACAATCAGTAAATTTTGCTCAGAGTCCTCTTCTTTCAGGCTTTTTTTACCCCCTTGCTGCAAATCTACGACAAGGAAAACACGTCTTAACTTCTAATCCGAAGGAAGTCATACTTAGGATCTTTATGCCCGAAAAAATCCATCGACCCTGGCTGGGATTAAACCCGCGATCTTGAGTCTACGAGGCAAGTGTGGTTACCATACACCACCAGGACCTACTCTTTTCACCCTAAACTGCTACTGGGTCTTCATGGATTTTTCTCGCTCTTTTCACGTAGCGGATAGCGCATGAAACTGTAAAAATCTAATGTCTTCTTTAGAATTGTACTTGGTTACTAACACACGACTAAACTCTAATAAGAGAATGCAAATTTAAAAAGCACAGGTGCATGCATATATTAAGTCCATTGTTACCATCTGTGTTAGTTACATGATATATTCATTATTAATGCATTAAACCGATTGCAAAACTTTTAATGCCCGTCTTACAAACCTAGTAATAATGTAAGGCATTAGTATATAATAAAGCAAAGTGCATAGTCACAACTTTAAATAGCAGTTGCTTTCAAATTTGGATGAAATTCTATGTCCATTTTATAGTTTTTAATGTTCTACATCTATTACCGTATACCGAATCTAAAGGCCTTAAATTCAAATTCTACCCAAATTTTGTCCTGATAGCTTAGTAAAAACGCCAGTTTGAAATTTCATTCAGATCTTCACCTAAACTAGATTCAGACCTCTGTTCACTTCTTTTACTATCCCCAGACTGATGCCCTTGTCAGCTGAGCCAGAGATAACGGAGGCCTTGTCTGAGTTTGGAAGAATTTTATGGGTGAATTTTCTACCCTCTAGAATTTCCTTTCACTCTGAAAAGGCAAATATTAAACAAATTCAAGTAACAAAATCACTGAATTTAATTGCCCTATTATTGATTTCATCCATCCCCTAATGCTTTTTGACAGTTGGTAGGGAAATTTAAAAAGAGAGTCTAGAATTTGATTGGATATTTTCGTACTGTTCCAAATATCTACTAGTAATTACTAATTAATATCACATAATGTGACTGTCACAATGTACTAGCAATTGGTGCTCTTATTATGTTAATTAAATCATTAAGTGAATAATATAATAACTACAGTATACCGAGTGAGTCTTATCATCCTTCAAATTGGAAAATTCTACAATCCCGGCGTTTTACAGACTATTCCGTAAATACTATCTCCTGCGTCGTATTGATTTCGGCAAATTGGCACTCTCAACATGTTATGACTCTTGTTGCACTGTGCGCGCTGGCCCATGAAACTATACTTTTTTGTTTTGTTTCCTGGCACTGAAGAGAAAAATTAACATATTCTGTGATATTTATGAATGTAAAAATCCTAAGTATGTACATTTCAGTTAAATCACAATTTACTATAAGAATGTTCTTTATTGAACATAATTAAATGCGAATAGTAGATAAAGATAAACTCCCCTATATGACGGTCTGGTGAATGCTGCGGCACTTGAGAACATCTGCATTTCCCATCGACTATAAAACGCAGGTTTGCTAAGTTGCCAATCCGCAGGATAAGAAGATTCACCCGGTATATATGTTAATCATCAATAATATGAATACTATGTTTTACAACTGGTATGCTGATGTTAATACCGTTATAAGTTAAAGCTAATTTTTAGTCGAGATACAAATTTTATTTAAAACTGTTTGGCACATGAGCTGTAATAATATAATTTACAGTTTTCAAAAAGTAATGCACTGACGATAAAATAGACCCCGGATCAGTGTTTCAATCATTATAATATCACTCTTGCAGAACATTATTCCGTACCTATGAGAGTGTTTTTAAGAAGTTCCCAATTTAGTTCATGCAAACGTTTATTGTTATGCTTTAACATATATAATAGTCACTCTTTTAATTCAGCATCTATACCTAATAAATAGTATATATATATATATATATATATATATATATATATAACATTTTTAGCACTTAGGTGAAGCAGATAAATTATTAAAAAGTTCATTTAAAAGTTTAGTAGAATTTGTCAAATACACAGGAATAGTATATGACCTACTAAAGCCAGATTCCATTCACAAATGTCATGTAAAAAGGAGAAGAATTGCAGAAAGAGCAACATTAAAATATCTAACCAACATATGTTACCTGCATGAATTCAGATTATAATGAAATAAACAACGAACAAAAAAGCTGCTGGTTTAAGCATTACAGGATAAAGGAACACAAAGTGTCGTGCCATTTTCTGCAAACCGAAAAATGTACAAAAGAATGAATTTAATAGCCGAAAATGTGGTCCCACTTACATATCTATTGCCGATGAGGGGAGAGGGCGTTTATACGCTATTGTGGATTTAAAACAACAAAGGACCTCGACTGAACAGTTAGTCACGTCTACAACGCCAGAACAGTCACGAGCATCACTGCAGGCAGGTGTTAAAGGTTACAATACCTAGCCGTCCGTACCTGCAGATTTACCTGTGAGATCGTTTGGTCTTCGTTGGATTTAATACTGTGTGTTGTGTTGGTCTTTTCGTCTATACTGGATAGTCGAGCATTCTGGTGATGATAAACTTAAGTAGTAACTCATCCGTTTATTGACCTTGGCCAATGTTGTTGGATCGTTACCCATTCATGCACTGATCAAAGTTGCATTTCCCATCAAAGTAGTATCCAGTCCCAAGTTGCTTAACTTCAGTTTCACCCTACGTTAGGCATGGTATGAGCACCACTTTTCACGGGGGGGGGGGTGACTTTGTTAGGAGCCCAAGATATCCCTTAGGAGGCTGTAAGAAGGGTACCGGCATACTGACGCCCCAGGAGACGCGCTAGCTGGTTTGAGTGAAATGGGAGCTTGTCATACAACGTCCTCTCTCTCTCTCATAACATCGACGAAGTATGGTATTCCAGATTACTGATGGAGAATGTGCAATAGAAACTTACGGTCTGTATCGTATATCATCCTATGCGCCCTGTTCTGAACGCACTGGATGCTGCGGATGGTGGACTTGGCCACCACTCCCCAGACCTCCCAGCTCTACAGAATCAGGGGCGGTACGATTGCGCGATATGTGTGCAGTTTTTGGTGAATAGGTAGCGTTTTAGACACGAATATTGGGTACAGCTGCCTGAGAGCTGCATGGCCTAGCTTTATTTTTCCCTTTGCGTGGGGAATGAAAGCGATTCGCTTGTCCAGCAGAACTCGGAGGTACTTCGCGTTTGTGATCCAGGGATTCACTCTGCGTAGTAGTCGAAGGGGCTGCTGGTCTGAGCAAGGAGAAGAGCGGAGTTCTTCCCCACGCCGTTTCTCACTCCACTCCCCGATAGCTCTCAGCTGTCTTTGAAGTGGGGTAACAGTATTGTAAATGTTTGCTTTGAGCCAGTAATAAGACGTTGTCTGCATACTGGCACGTCATGACTTTTGACTCTGTGGGAAAATCGGCCATATAAACTGCAAAATGTGTCGGGGATAGAAAGCTGCCCTCCGGCACTCCACCGCCAATGGGCCTTTGTGTAGACATTTTCCCCTCTGTCTTTACACGAATGCTGCGGTCTCGGAGGAAACCACCTATTAGTGAAATATAAGGGGAGGAATATTTGCTTCTAGAAGCTTCGTGCCACGTGGTCGCAAAGGCATTTTCCACGTCCAACAGCGTTGCCAAGGTTATGGCCTTCTCTCGGTATTCCAAGGAAGCCTTTTCCGTTACTCGCAGTAGCTGCTGGGTAATGGACTGTCCAGATCGAAAAGCAAACTGATGATCCAGTAGGAGGTTTCTCTCCTCGAATAGAGAAGTGCGGATTAGGACCAGTCGCTCAAAAACTTTTTAAATGACCGGGAGCAGACTAATGGATCTGTAGCTAGATGCAAAAACCAGGTTTTAGAATACATTACACTCTCACCTCTTTCCACATTGAGGGGAAAGTGACGTAGGCGAAGGCATGCATTATAAATCCGTGTCAAATGCAGCACAGATTTTATGCGCATGGCATATAGTGTATCCATGGAACAGGCCCATTTTATTCCTTTTTCTGTCATTCTAGCCAATGAGCTGTCACCACTCTTTTCCGCTCACCTATAAACTGTCTGTACGTTGGCAGATGGCTACTCCAAGAATGATGCAGCAGCCCAAGGCTGACATCTCATATGCTGATGCAAACAAGGCCGCTAATAGGCCAGCAGAAATGCGGAGGACTTTGTAAGGACCTCTGAACTCACTAACAGATCTTGTTACTGTGGATGGGTTAACTCATTATGCAAACTTGTTGGAATCTTGCTCTAATTATTGAGCACTCGTTTCCCATTCTGCGGAAATTAAAGGAAACAGCTCATAGTGACGTGACCCCGCACATACATTTGCAATGCTCTATGAACAAGTTCGTACCCTTCGATTTTCCGATTACCCTTAATGGCACTAACCTACCCCAAACCATTTCGTTTTGCGTACTACAATGCGAACGGAATTAAAGGCCAAAAGAAAGACCGCTTGAGTTCGCGGCGCAGCATGAGCTGGATGAGATGCTAATATGTGAAACTCATCTTAAACCAGAACGCTCATTCAGATTCCCAGATTTTATTATACATAGAAAAGATAGAATTGGGAGCCCTAAGGAAGGGTAGCAATTTTAATTCGATCACTTGTAGCACACAAACCTCCCCACTGCCCCCTACTATGTAATTAGAGACAGTTGCAATAATAATGAGTATTGGGGAAGGGAGACCGCTGTAATTGCCGGCTATTATCTGCCTGGAGCTCCGTTTTTAGAAGCGGACATTCGGAGTGTGATGCTCTCCATTCACGCGTATGTCAATAAGCCAAACTACGTGTTTCAGCAAAAGCAGTAAGTGCTAGGGGAAGCACTTTCATCCCTTCCTTGCCGTATCATATTTCGACTCCAATAACTTGACTAACCTCCAGCCAAAACCCGGTCTCGCAAAGAAGTGAATCTGTGAATCGGTCGTCTTGGAGTTCTCTGTCCTGCGTAGGGGTCCCACGTGGTGGTTATCTGCCACCATCTGCCCTGCTATTATCTCGCCACGCGCCCGCCCCATTTCCATTTTTTTATTAGTGTTTAACGCTCGTTTTTACTGCTGAGGCACCACAGGCGGTGGACACTAATGATACATGAGATAAAATGTTATATTGGGAAAGGATTTTTTAAGGAAGAAAACGTTTCTGGTCCAAGTTTAGGGCATCTCCTCATGCCATTTGCCATTTATGAGGACTGAGGAGAACCTGGAAGAAACCTCAGTCAGGGAGAACGGTCCTGAGGGGGTTCGAACCCTAGACCTCCCTTTCACGAGTCCGCGCTTTAACGACCTCGGTCACCCGTAGCGGTTCTTCATTTACAGTTTATCACTGCAGTTCTGCCCATGATGGTTTCTGATTCTGTGTTTTCCTGCAGTGTTGGGGATCTTGTCTCTCAATATTATTCCTGGGATCTACCACTCCATTTTCCTTTGACATATTGCTGTGCTCTGCCGCTGCCTATCCTACAGCACCAAACGTTTCAGGAAAAAAATTGAAAAGTGTGAAAAGAGGAAATGTACTTTCAGTGCTATAGCCTGTTATTTTTTTTTATAACATTGTAGTAAAGTATTCACTAAAGATTCATATTATTTATCCTTCCTATTGCCAAGAAACTCTTCTGCCGCTGACTTGAAAGCACGCCAGGCCGCCAGTTCTATGTTTGTTAACTTACTTTCAAAATGTTCCTCTTTTAAAAACTTCCTTATTTGTGGGAAAATGAAAATGCTCTCTATCAAACTGGAAATAATTCTTGCAGGTAACAGAAACCTCTGCCCTCTCTATTTAATCCTTTGACAAACTCTTTCAACAATTGCTTTCGCTATGGTCTAATTGGTGATGGCACATCTAGATAAAACATTGATTTTATTTTCTTAGTGAAAATTTATACTTTTATCACATGGAAATAACGGCCATTCAGATGATTTTGCTGTTCCCACCATATCATCCATATGGCGAATATGAGGGATTTAATTTACATATAACCACTTTCTCAGTGATTGTATCGGTACTGTTAGAATCCACAGTCAATGTAAAGGATGTATAACAAACTGTAATGTTGTTCGTTAATAGATTCATTATAATCACTGTATTAAATTAGCTATATAAGTAATACAACAATGTTTTGGGGTCACTTTATATCTTGTTCACCAATTTTGCATCTAACGTAGAGAAATAAAGCTGATTTTGTAATTTTATGCCTTTTCCCCTTTTTGGAATTTTGGTGTGAGCTTTCCACTAAAGTAAATATGTGTCTGGATAATTATGACACTGACACCTGTTCTTTTTATCCATGCTGAACATAGAAATAAAGTCACTGCACAGTAACAACCCACTACCTTGCTTCAAAAAACAACACTAGACTAAATCATCTAATCAAAACTCCGAACGAAAGTTTTACTTTCTTTTAAGAAAGATGAGGGCATTTAAAGATTTAATTCTTGCTCTGCAGGAGTATACTAACAGAGACGTCCTCCTTTGCTAAAGAGGAGAGCGAATGTCTATTTCGAACTGCTGTGGCATCTAAAGCCACCATTGTGCTTGCTGCCAGTCTTTAATATGACGGCTGGTAAGCGTGAGCAGGCTAGCTTGACTTGGGTATGCTAGCGCTATCGTGGACACGCCAGTAGATGCATGCAAAGTCCCTATTGCTGTACTGTATGAGATGTTTCTTTTTGTTTTTTCTTGGACACTTCTTTTATCGCAAGAGATAAACGAAATGGTTACCGATATAAGTGCTCCTGCTGGAAATTTACTCAACATACACTGATATATTTACACAGACACAACGCAGTAAACTATACATATTATAGTTTAGTATGCTTTTTATGTACAAGAATCTATACATAGAGCCTGTCACTGTATATTTTGTTTTAAGATGTTGATTATTTCTCTCTTTCACTTGGCGCGCACAGCTAGTTACGCACAGACCCTTCGTTCTGCATCGTGAGCTCTGTAAAATGGTTCTCCTGACTTACTCGTTAATCGAAACTTTAGACCGAGACGACCAAAATAGGGAACGGAATTAGGTCTCGCCCCTCATTCCGTTTTGCATTCTGTAATACGAATGACTTTATGGAACAAAGGGGTTAACTTTAACATTTTGCTTCCCGGTACGCCCTAGACACCATACTAGTCAGCTAGACGCACTTCCATCAGTACCACCACTTCTATCTTCAGGACTACAATTGTCTGCGAACAGCTCGTGGTGCCCCAGGAGGAGGCACAGCGATACTGGTCAGGAGAAATGTAGTCAACGCTCATTCCAGATCCGCTACTTCAGACGGAGGTCACGACCGTATTTGTAGAACTTGAAGGCACGGAGGTTCAGGTAGTATCTGCATACCATTCTCCTTCCAAAGCATTCGTGGAAGCCGACTACCAACCCATCCTAGCCTCACATCCTACTCATTCTGACTGGTGACTTCAATGCCAAACACGCACGTTAGCATTGCACTCAACGAGCGGATACCAGAGGCCACGCAATCACTCGCCAAGTAGATCAGGACCCACAACTACGAGTATAGGATCCCTGACAACGCTCATATCGTCCGATTAGTAGAGGACAACCATCTGTAATCAACTTTGCGATCATCAAACACTTCCCACACCACCTCACCCTCATGTCAACCAATGCACTACATTTCAACCATAACCCCATGTTGGCAGAGTCCAACACAAGGGTTATCAGTCACGATGTCGCAGGTCTAAACCGCGAAATCAACTGGAAAAGCGTTAAGGATTTCCTGAACACTATCATTCCCCTCAACCCCCAAAATCACAGACATCCCCTCCTTAGAGGCAGCAGTCTCATCCTTCTCCCTATCCAAGGTCGCGGGTTAAAACCCGGCCAGGATCTAAGGATTTTTTCGGGCGTAAAAATCGTAAGTATGGCTTCCTTCGGAAGGGAAGTAAAGCCGTGGGTTCCGTGTCGTACATTTACAGCACGATAAAGAACCTCAAGTCTGAAAGAAGAGGCTTCTGACCAAAATTTGTCGGCCGTTTCACGTCCTGAATTGAATGGGACGCTGATGACCTGTGATGTTAAAGAGCGCCCTTAAATAAACAAATCAAATCCTTCTCCCTCACAGTTACACAAGTGACTCATAGCCTCACAATCCATACCTCCCCACCCCCGCATCCAGAGGTCATCTCATTGGACCTTAAGCTCCATATTCGCCGATCATGGGCAGCCCGTAGATTATTCCAACGACATCGCACACCACATCACCGAGGACTCTGGAGGCCATGAAGTGCATGTCCGCCTACTCGAACATAGATCGCTCACTTGGAGGACATTATGGCCAACGAGAAAAGGCCTCCCATCTTATCCATGGCATCAGAGGCCTGGTCTATGAACCTCAAGCCAAAGCAAATGCTCTCGCAGACTACTTGGAACAGCTCTTCAGGCCTAGAGAGGACCCCCAGGACTAAAAAATTTCAAGTCACATTCGTCGAGACGTTCGTCGGCTCCTCCGACGACCGCCGGACGACGTAAACTATAGAGTTCCCTTCTTTCACCCCAATGAAGTTCAGAGCACACTACTGCGCTTCCATCCCAAAAAGGCTGCTGGCCTGACGGTTAACACCCCTCATGCTCCTTCCGCAACCTTCCATTCTAGGCTCTGTTCTTTGTCACCAAAATTTTCAATATGTGCATTAGCTTGGGCCACTTTCCACGAGAGTGGAGGGAGGCCTGCGTGATATGCATATTGAAACCGGACAAAGACCCAGTTCATCCTTCCTGTTACCGCTCCATCAGCCTTCTCTCGACACCGTGCAAAGTATTTGTGAGAATTTTACTAATCCGCTTATCACCCCTCCTGGAGAACACTCAATTTGGTTTCCGTCCTGTACACTCTACTACCCAACAGCTGCCGAGGGTGGTGGAGGCTGGAACTTTGGTTTTTCAGGGAAAGGCATCTGCCCCCGCGGTATCTCTGGATGTAAAAAAGACCTTTTCTCCAACCTGGTATGCCGGACTCCTGTACAAACTAATCTCCCTTGGGCTTCCACATCCCTACATGCAGCTACTACACTCATACATCAAACACCGAACTTTCACTGTTATGGTTGCGGGAAACAGTTCTACGCTGAGACAGATACGCCGTGGAATTCCACAAGATCCCCTTCATTTACATAACTGGCTTTTACTCATACACCAGGCGTCAACATAGCACAATATGCAGACGACGTCCTGGTATACAAAACAAATAAACACATAGGCAGAGCCGCAATCCCAATTCAAAGACTCTTACACCTAATCGAAAGGTGGAGTAGGCTTTGGAGAATCTTCGTTAACCCGACAAAAAGCCACACCGTCATATTTACTAATCGCCGCATTCCCGCAAACTCCCTACACTTATCTCAATAGGCAAAGGATCCAGTGGAAGGATTCCCTTACTTAGTTGGGAGTTCAGCTAGATAAGGGGCTGACTTCTTAAAAAAAATCACTAGAACTATTCACAGAGTTCAGGGAGCTATCCCTCAACTTAACCCGGTATTCAGTTCGAAAGCGATACCCGTCCACTTAAAACTTCACCTCTTTAAAGCCCTGATCATCCCCCTCATGTTGTACGCTTGTGAGATGTGTGGTATTGCAGCAGATAGATGGCTATCACTCATTCAAAGGACGCAGAATAAAGAGTTTCGTGCAATTTATTGTGTACACCGTTGCTTCCCGATCAAACTGCTTCATGAAACCTGCTCCCTTCCATATACAGAGTAGGAAGTTAGGCCCCGGGCCAAGAAATTTTACAGCAAATTACCATACCACGAAAGTGCTCCCATCCGTTCTTTAGGCAACTATAATTACCAAAGTAGGCCAAAGCCAACAAGATTCAATATGCCATGCCTGGCCTGCTTGCATCTTGTATGGCAATAGTCAAAACTCCATACAACAGAAATTACTACGTAATTTCAACACAGTTGCACTTAAATAAATTAAACATAAATACAGAAGCAATATAGTCATTCTAAAAACCAAATAAAGGCTTTTAGGACATGCTTATATTTGCAAAATCCTGGACACTACCTATTGCATCAGAAGTTAAGAGCACCGCTTCCAAAACCATATCCCTCCACCACACAATTATCCTACAACCTTCATCCCACATTGCGGTTAAGCCCAACATACTGGTTGGAACGCAGCAACTGTGCACAGGCTGCTATCCCAGCCTGCCATTTTTTCATGTTCAGGGTGCTTCTAGGGAATGTTTGTTATTGATTTCTTTGGCTTGGTATTTGTAAATGCGGAAACTATGCCCAGTGCAATTTCTGAGCTGCTTCTATCCTATAAAGTGGTTACTATGGTTGTAAATTTCAATTGCCTCCGCATATAAGTGAGGATAATAATGAAATGTTGAGGCAAATATGTCATCTTGAAAACCAGTTTCATGCCCTCCGTCATTTAGGAGGGAATGCGCAGTGACAGCTGACCTAGGCGACAGCGACTCATTATGTTCTGAAAGACATCCATTAATGCTGCACTGTATAGCACCAATATAAACCGCACCATACGAGCAATGGTACTCTCTAAACACCGGCTAGGCAAGTAGTTTTCATGTATCCTTTGTGGAGTGGAATATATTTCTTAACTGTTTTGCAGGTTTAAAAACGGTTTATGTTATATCGTCTAAATAATTTGGAAGATGCGGCAGTAAAGTTTTTCAGAAACGGAAGAAAAGCTCTACCCTTCTTAGAATGTGTGTCAACCCGTTTCATGTTCTCTCTAGGATGTAAGGCTTTTCTTTCGTTCCAGGAGCTTTGGTTCACAGATTCAGGAGGATCGATTAAGGAGAGTTTTAATTCCATAGTTTTTTTTTTTTTTTTTTTTTGGGCCTTGGATGGTGATTGCAAGCCTTGTGAAAATGTCTGTCTATATGTGTAGGCTTACGGTAAATTATGTGCCCAAAGGTACCATTACCCTTCTTGTTGATAAAAACATAAAAAAAAATGCAGTTGACCACCTGTTTCCACCTGCATTGTAAACTAGATCTGTGAGGTGATGTTATTCATGTGCTGGAGGAACTCGTGAAGAGCAGGCAGCTCTTGATTCCACAATACAAAAATGTCGTCCATGTACCGTTACCTACAGATCCACTTATGTGAGCGATCTGTAACGCTGGCGATGACAGGGCTAAGAGAGCTATCCATAGCCATGCCACCAGTCTGCTTGTAAAACACATATTTCCACTGAAAATATGGTGGAACCAAGCTAAAATTTCGTCCGGAAATATTTATTTGGGTTGCGTAATGACCTCATTAACCGGGACCGTAGTAAAAAGGGACATAGTATAGAAAATCACCATTAGATTTCCAGATTGAAAAGTAACAGTCTTTAAATTTCTCAACAAATTGTCCTGAATCTTTTATGTGCCAATCCGTATTACTCACATGCGGTTTGAGCAAGGTGGCAAAGTACCTGGCAAGCAGCTGAGGGGGAGCCAATAGCACTGACTATAGGACGTAAAGGAACGCTCTGTTTATAAAGTTTCGGTAAGCTATAAAGCGTAGGTGGAAAGGCTTCCGTCCTCTTGATGTTGTACTGGTCCTTTGGAGATATGGGAGATTGTTCGATGACTAGATTAGTTTGCTGTAGAATCCGCGAAGTGGGATCTTGAGGAAGCTTTCTGTATATTAGGGGTCAAGTAAATCCTGACCTTATTTACGTAGTCTTAAAAATTCAAGGTTAATGTTGCATTTCCTTTGTCAGCATTTGTAATAATAATAATATGCATATTGGATTTTAATTTCATCAATGCTGCTTTTTCTACTCGGGTCGAGTTGCATTTCGGTGGCTAGGTTTTCTGTAGAACCTTAAAAGTTTCTCGACGTATCTCTTCTGATATGGTTGGCTGTAGTTCCTTTATTCCGGCTTCATTGCTATCAATAATCTCTGCTACTGGGACACTTGAAGGGAATATGGTAAAATTGCCTCATTTTGCAAGGATATAAGTTTCTGGTGAGAACAACTGGTAACTGGAGAGGTTGACCACGGTGCAGCTAGTGTCTACTACAGCCGAAGTAGAAAGGCCGTCAGTGTTATGGTGATGACTTGGCTTCCCGTGTTTCTCAGAAGGAACACATATCTTGAGATGACAGTATAGTTTTTAATATTGAGATCGAGGTTATGAATCTTTAGTTTGAAGGTTTAAATGCTACGAGAAATGTTGCTGAAAAGACTATGGTCGGCTGTTTGGGTGGTTGGAGACGATGAATACTGATATTTCTCTTGGTGTATAGTTGTGGTTCGATTCATGCTTGAGATCTTTGAGGCACAAGTAATTCTATCCATACGATCCCATTAACTCCAATGAAGTATGTAGCTAATACGAAGATGTACGGAGTGTAACTGACTGTTGTTATTGACCAGTTTCCGGTATGTATGGTATATCCGTTCCCGTAGTAGAGCTCTTTTCGTGAGATTGTAGTTGCGGTGGCAGGAAGTAGTGTAGGAAGCTGAACTTTCTTCTTATGTAGCGTCTCTAGACGCCGAATCAGTCAAAAGATGAGAAGAAACGCATTGGATCACGGTCTTACAGCCCAGAAGACTCGGTTTGCGGCCGTGAAAGCCTGCGTTCTTCAACAAATTTTAAGTTTTTGAATAAATCTCAGAGTGAAGTAACGAAATTTCCATTTTCTGAGGACAGTGAGGGTAAGATGGTCTAATTTTGAAAGAAGAGGACCAAGAATGCTTATGTGAATATGTATAGACTGAATGCTGGTAAGTGTTAAATAAAGATTTGAATTATAAAGACTGAAATGAAACACAGGTGGGAAGAAACTGATAGGCCTGTTGAAACTGAATCTACTTCATTTCAAAATAAGTAGTACATCTCAAAGATAATAATTTGAAATGGAAGAAAACCGATAATTCTAAAGGAATATGACACAAATTCCATTTTGCAAGCTAAAAATGTCACACAGTAGCAACTTAATCTCATTGACATTTTCAAAAATATATGTGATTTTGAAAATTTGTTGTTATTTGTATGTAACAGAGCAATTTATATATGCAACAGATAGGTAAGGGTTTTCATACTATGCTAAAGACATTTTCAGGAATTCATTTTGCCATGGAGTATATTCTTTCACATCCTCGTGATTACTAGCCAACATAACCTGACCTATAAGTATCAAGAGCTAGATTAAAAAAATAAATCTGTATTTCATTTCTCTAATAATACTAAAATGTTACCCAGGAATGATTCTAATTATAAGTAAGTACACAAGGTTTGCCCTGTGATAAATCATTTCAATTTACATTTTCAAGATAACCATCAACAATTTGTGTCAATCTGTAATTGAGCACAAGATGAAGCTCAAATGTCATTTGCTAGTGCAGCAGAACATTAAAAGAATAAATAAATAAACCGGTAAAGTGAGATTTGAAATTAGATGTTGCTGTGACTGAAACTGGTTGTTTGTGTCACTTTGATTTTTATACTGGAAAAGAAAAACCAAGAAAAAGAACTCAGTGAAAATGTTTTCTCCAGGTGTGTAGGGTCCTTTATTTATATATAATTTATTCAGTAGTCCCTCTCTTCAAATTCATATACTTGAAAAAAATATATTGGCTTGTGGGACTGTTTGTGGCAACAGAAGAGGAAAACCAGCACAAATTTTAAGAAAGACAAGGACTGTGGAGGGGAAATATGACTTCTTTTCAGATCAGAGAATTTCATGTGTAAAATGGATGCATACTTGGGCTGTTTTATTTTCACAAATGATATTTCTCTATCAGAAACTGTTGTAGTTGAATGGAGGAAGTCAGAGACTGGGGGGAGGGGGGGAATGAAAATAATGTATCCTATCATTGTTATATAATTTAAATGTTTAAAATATTTTTCCTGTTTCAGAGATAAATAATACATAGATAACGGATTTCCATAAAAGATAACATTTTACTGGTGTTCTTACTCAAGATCTGTGTGAAAAGTATCCAGCCATTTAAGTTTAAAAAAATATTCCATTGATGTTAATTACTTCAAAGTACTCCAATTTGGACACTATACATTGGTCCTTAAATTTATTTCAGCTTTGCAAATCAATCTGTGAATGATTACCATAGATAGCTCAGCAAGTTATCTTTAATCTTGTACAACGGTTATTATTTTCTTCCATTTAATTTGAAAAATCCCAGAGTTGCAATGCTCAGTTTGATGAAGAGATGCTTGGCTAAGAGTCATGTGTGAGCATGAAAAAATTTTAGTGTGTCCATTGTGAACATGACCATCATAATACCAAATCTACTGAATGGCTGATCACTTAATACTCAATTTATACTACGTGCATATGTTCAATGTTTCCCTCATATTGATTGATATGTTATTGCATGCCAAGATGTTCAAAATGGCTGGATAGTTTAGACATCTTAATTTTTATATATTTTGTTTCTGGAGATAGTATACAATACATTAACTGCAGAAAAATGTTGAATATTGAAATTTTTTTTTTTTTGTAGGCATAGTAAAGACAAGGTAATAAATTGTCACTTGGATGAAAGCTCAATCATTGATAATCCAACACCAGACCCATCAATAAATATTGTGGAGACATGTAAAGCAGATGATCTGGATGGTGCAGATAATTATAGCAGGTATGAATTAATAATCACAATTTCAATAATTTTACCTTTGCCTTGACTCTCCTACAGAGTTTTTTTAAAATGCATCTACAGCTGAGCACAGCACATGCTGGGTAAAGGTCATGCCAGTTGTAGACTGTGAAGGTTTAGCCCCACTTTTTACAGTAGGTGATCACATAAGAGTCAAGTAATAGTAACAAGTAGGCCAAGTATGAGGAACTATTCAGGGTTAATAGATGTTCCTGCTGATGGCTGCATGTGGACAACAGTTTGCTGTTATAACAGCAAGCATAATTTCAGTCTTCATGTTGTTATTATAACTTTGTATGCTGTTAAAAGATCAATATAACTTAGTTTTTATGTTGTTAATTTTTAATAAGAAACAGATTTTCAGATGCAGCACCTTTAGAAAAATATAGCTGTTTTCATACCGATTGTTTCAGCTTTTGTACATCCGGTCATGAAATGCAGTGAAATAGAAAAAAATGTTATTGCACCTTTTGGTACCGTTTTATGAAATTAGCATATTTATCCCCTTTTCACCCCATCTTTGATATTACAGTATCTTTTTAAACTGTTTTTTTCTTCCCCTATGTTTTGTTAAAAAAGTGAGTGGAAAAATAAATGATTTTCACTTTTCTTGAGCTGCTACATAAAATCCTTTAGCCTCATTTTTAAAATTATGTATTTATAAATTTAGAGGCCCTACAGTTTCCAAGTTAAAGTAACAAAACCTGCAAGGAAAAAATTCAAATTTCAATTAAAACTATTTACCTAAACCATATTTCTTGCGTGGTTGGCACACTGAAGGCTCAAATTTCTAGTTTGTAGTTCTCTACTTGATTGTGTTTGTGTTATTGCAGTTTAACAGGTGTATATGCTAAGAAATCAGAAGATAAAGTTGTATGCATGTCCAGATGAATTCAAGAGACAATTTATCAAAACCAACGATTTAATTCTTTAATGTGCAATGTAAATATTCAATTGATGAAAAGTATCAATGATTCAGAAAAAAACAGCACATCCAAGATAGCAATCATGCGAAGAATATTAATCTCTAGAAGTTGCAGCATAAGCAAACTACCTTGATATATGCCTTCACTTCAGTATCTGAAAAGCAGCAGTCTTTGAGTCAGTTCTCTGTGGATCTCACCATGACATTAGTTCAGGTAGAAATTCCTGTCCACAATTCATAAAAATCATTCCTTGAGAAGTTCACACAAAGGTCAATAGCAGATGAGGACATCCTGTGAAAAAATTACACATAGCCAGTTCATGAGAATGTTTTTAAAAAAATAAAGGAGGTGGTGTTTTAAATGTTCAAAGTGGTATTAATCTTCATTCACATATTTGACATTTTTAATGAACTTTGCATTCACTCGCAACAACCCCATGTTATTAGGGAAGATAAAATATATATAATACTTTCTTCAGTTTCCAATAGAATAACCTCTGGGAGGCTATTCCTGTAGACTTTATTTTTCAGGATTCCCTGACTTTAGCAGAAATAACATTTCCTTCAAAAATCTTTTCTTATTGATTCCCCAAATCCTGAGTAGTGTGCATAGGTACTGATATCCATACTATATTGGAGGGGGTGTCCCAATCTCTCTCTGAGAGATTTATAAACATACATGTCAGTGACATCAATGAAAGCACAAAGTTACTCTAATTTAGCTAAAAATTATATTTCTATTGATTATAAGCAGACAAATTAAAATAAAGTAACATGTTTATGATATGTAGTAAACTTGAAATAAAATCTATGTACTTGTCCAATAGCTCTACTTTTGTTTAAAAATATATTTATACAGGCATATCTAAATTCTCTTTATAGACTTTGAGGGCTTGTAGTGAGGACTGTTATGTTTTTCATGGGAATTCGTGTCAGGAAACCTACTGTTTCCCAGCTAGAAGCAAAACACCACTACAACACATTTGGAACTCTCATGCTGCTTACTGTATGGTCTCTGCTTATACTTACAAGAAGGGCTTGATGTGGTGACCACTGTCTTCAACACAAACACCATCCTACATATGTTCTGGTACACATATTCACCATCATCTACTAGTTCAACATATGCCGCTGCCATAACCCTCTCCAGCAGGTCTTCTTCTGATTCCAATGGGATCTCATAAATCAGGCCCTTCATGTGGCCCAAAAGGAAAAAATCTCTGAGTCAAGTCCGGCGAGCATGCAGACCAAGTATTTGAGTCACCACGACCTGTTCATTTCCGCCCAAATCGTAGATCCAAATGACCCCGGGCCGCAAAAGAAAAATGACGTGGTGCACTATCGTGATGAAGCATGTCTTTACGGATGCTCAGTGGCACATCTCCAAGTGCTCGTGCAGATTGTGTTGAAGAAAAATCAAGTACGCGTCATCAGTGATATTAGGTGGAAGAAGGTATAGCCCAAAAACACGTCCAACCAAAAACGGTGCCCACATGTTGATGCCGTATCTTTGCTGAAAGCGACAGGGGGCACATAGCATGCGGGTTTTCCTCCGCCCAAACCTGGTTGTTGGGTACGCTTTCCTTGGTGAACTTGGCCTCATCAGTGAAGAGGATCTGCTATGAAAAGTCGGGCTCAGCAACACAACGGTGCAAGAACCACCTGCAGAAATGGACTCATGGCGCAAAATTCTCTTAATGCAATGCCTGTGCCCTCTGGGGGTGGTGTAGCTGCTGCTTAGTGAATCTACGGACTATCTGTCGAGTACTCAACGCGTCCTCTTCCATTGGAGCCTTCAAACTCGGGAGTGCGGCATAGCCGTGAAGCCCCACAGTCAACTTGGCGGTGAATGTACCGTCTCCACGAGTGGTAAACCTGGGCAAAAAGGGTGTGCGAAGGTGGTAAACGTTCCGTATACAGCCAATGAGCAGTCTTCCCATTATACTAGACTTCACCACATCGGTACCGCCACAGTTGGCCGAGGTCGTAAAGGCGCGGACTCACCAGGACCGTCCTCCCTGACTGAGGTTTTTTCCAGGTTTCCGTCAGTTTTCATAACTGGCAAATGCCGGGGAGGTACCCTAAGCTTAGGCCTGGAACGTTTCCTTACTTAAAAAAATAATCCTTTCCCAATACATCATTTCATCTCATGTATCATCAGTGTCACCGCCTGTGGTGCCTTAGTAGTAAAGACGGGCGTTAAACACTACTCAAAAAAAAAAAAAAAAAACATCGGCGTGTTCAGCTGCTAATGATAAACAAATGACCGTAAAACCTACAGCAGATAAGAACGTCAAATGACCGGCGCTTCTCCGAGCAGCTCATAAACTGAATGCTATGCAAACAGACTTGTAGCGGACACATGACATCAGGTTATAATTGAATGAACTACGTAATACCCTAGTCAGTGGTGCCGAAAACTAGGAGGTTTCCAAGTGCGTTATGGTGGTGTTTTGCTTGTAGCGGGGAAACGGCACATGTGCGGACACGAGTTCCTATGCAAAATGTAACTGTATTGGTCCCCACTGCAAGCCCTCAAAACTTGTAAGGGAAATTTAGATACACTCTGTATATATATATAAACTGAAAACATTCAAATAAATAAAAATAGTTTAAGACATAAAAAAGAAAAACTATAAATTAATAATAGTTTTTATGTGGCAAAAGAATAAAATAGGAATTTATTCATAAGTGGGCTGTTTATCTCCTAAGGCCTACAACTTTTTAATTCACTTCTGTGAATAAAGCCGTTGTTTAAGTTGCAAAGGAGGACAAAGTAATAATAATTGAATTTATTTCAATAATATCTCTACTGAAAGAGTTAATAATTATCAATTCACTAACCACCAAATCTTGGTTTTAGGCTCATCAGTGATTATTTACTAGAATTTCACGAAGACTCAGTTTCAGCTGCACACAGTATTCATAAATATATACAACACTAACTTTTTATTTTTTGAATGATTTATTTATGGACGCTCTTTAACAGCTCAGGTCATCAGCGTCCCATTCAACTCGGGGCGTGAAACGGCCGACAAATTTTGCTTAGAGGCCTCTCTTTCAGACTTGAGGTTCTTTTTCGTGCCGTAAATGTACGACATGGGACCCACGGCTTTACTTCCCTTCCGAAGGAAGCCATACTTAGGATTTTTACGCCCCGAAAAAATCCATCGGTCCTGGCCGGGTTCGAACCCGCGATCTTGGGTTTAGGAGCAAGTGGTAACCACTACACCACCAGGACCGACAACAACACTAACAAAATGATTCACTTTTATTTTACAATTTTTTTTTAGTAATTGTTTATGAATATTTAACAAATTAACATAAATATGAATATAAATGTATTTCCATCAGACACAACAATAAAATAGTTGGCATATTTCCATTATTTCTCAATTTAAAGAATACTATTACTAAGTTCATAGCACAAGTTATGTCGCACAATAGCTAACGTACCCTGCATCTTACATCATCAAAAGTTGCCAACCTATTCTGTTTCCAGTCCCCATATATCATAACTCCAGGACAAAATAAAGGCTAGTTTAGATTCTAGTGGTGGGGAAAGAAATTTTAAGAAACAAAAAAACGTTAGAATCTCCTAAATAATCGAAAGTCCGACAAATGTCTGCTACTGGAACTCATCTCTTTCGATGAACTGATCGGCTATACCATCAAAATCCAAAGAACTGATTATGTTTCAGTGTCAGTTAAATGATTATTGCATTATAATGACTCATACATCTGATGACCTTTAGTAGTTCTTCAGCCTTCCAAGGCTTAACAGAATTATCTTTCAGCTATACAAATTGACATGGGAACAGTTAAAAGTAGTTGTACAAATTTGATTAATGCCAGAAGAAATCAGGTGCTCATCTATCACTTTTCAGAAATTGTACAACTTAGAAAAAGTTATCTAGGGAGTTCTAGTTCATCTTTGATTCCAAAATGTTCATCGCGTTGTAATATAATGTCAAACTGTCAGGATCAACACAACTTTAAAAAAATTGGCATTGTCTATAATATCAATAATTCTATTTGTAATGAATTGTTCAGCTCTGACTAACAGATGAGAAGCAACATTTTCAAATCTAGACAGAAAACACTGAACTTAAACATCAATTATTGAAAAAAAGCAACGAGCAGTACATATCTTTAGGGATGGCAAAACTGTGAGGAGCACTTCCAGAATTTACTCTTTTTGGAGTGCACCTTTGGCATGGAAGCTGTGGTTCTTGTAAGTGATGTGAGTTCTTCCAAAAATGTTTTATAATGATATGTGAAAAGGTATCCCCCAGGTATGAATATGATTCTTGAAAATTCAGTTTTTTTCTTCCTTAGCACATTGTTAACTGCATCATTGTGGCAAAATATCTTCCATAACATACACACAAGTAGAAATAGAAATTAAATGAATGTATTTGAAAAAAAAACCATTTGTTTTTAGAGCCTACAACTGAGAGTTGTTTGTGACATTTTATCAAGAAATTGTATCACCTGTTCATAATTAGAATGGAATGATGAGAAGCCAAACCCTGAACAGAAAGGTCTTATGTTAAGTGCATCATTGCCTTCTAACTGCTGAGGAATGGACTTCTTTTAGGTGAATTTCTATGAAATAAATGTATATTTTTTATAAAAGTTAGCACATACAAACAAAAAATTAAATATATTTTTATATTTCCATTATCCTTTGGAAATATCCTGTGGCTCAGACCTCTCTCTTAAAACTTTGCAAGGGTGTAAGGGCCTCTAGCCCATATTAGCGGGCACCTATGGTAGTATGTTATTGCAGAATGTTGTTGATAATATGTATATTGTCTTTCATTATCTGATAGCTAATAAAACAGGGCAAATATTTGAATATGATACTCCTCTGAAGTTACAGCTATCTATAAAAAGTAATGGCCCTATTATTCTTCATGTACTTACAGCTCACCGTATCCAATTTATACATCATGCAGTGAAACTTAATTAAATAGGGATTCTGTGTTCCGTATCTTACTATTCTATGAATTTTTATAAGCCTGTAAATGGAACCATGCTTCATCTGAGAAAATTATTGTGGTTGAATAATAATAAAGTAATGTTTTGTAAAATTCTGTCACTAAAAAACAAAATATGCAACTAGTTTTGTCATCAGACTGTAATTCTGTATGCATATACAATTATAAAAAAACTTGCTTTATAGGACATCAAAGTTTTGCACTTTATCTGTATATGGAACTGATTTGCCAGGAAGTTTCTTTAGAAATCGTTTCAAACCTTCCTACAAGAGCTTATTATTACATAAGTGTCACAGATAAAACTTTTCTTTTCTAATGGTAACATTTCAATGCACTACACTAAACCTTACTTAATTAAAACACTTCAATAACACAGGTGCACCACTGTAATAACACACAATAGCATAAGGACAAAAGGACAATATGCTTAACCACATATTGAGTTATAGTAACAAAATACAGAAATAGCTTGCTCTTGTAATAATATGAGCAGTCATCAGTTTTATCAAGTCTCTGTTATTATGATAAGTAACTGGTTTGACCTTGGCCCAGTGCTCTAGCTATGGGTGTAAGCCAAAAGGCTCACATTACTTATTGAGAAAAATAAATTTAAATGATTTTCAACATGTTTACCAGTCTTATCCCATCTTGCTTTTGATCATTATCACTGGCAAATTAAACTAGTTTATGGAAAATATTGGAGATAACTAAGTGTGGATTTTGTTAAAGGAAACCAGTCTTTTCCAGCTAAGCATTTCAAATATGTTTTCCAATGTTTTCATATTTGACAATTTAAATTCACAGTATTTCAAGAGTAATACTTTCTGAAAGTATGTAATATTATTTAAAGGTTCTGTCCTAATGCTACAAGCACGGCCCAGATGGAGCAGAACACTCTCGTGGAGCAGAATCCTGGTCCTTATATAGATTTTGTTTCAGATGTAATAGAAGGTATATATAAGGATCTGGGTAGATATTTGACCTTTGGTGAGTACCTGAGCAGTTTGTTCATGTTGTCATTGCATATTTCACATAAAAAGATTTTGAGAGTGCAGCAAAGTTAAAAGTAAAAATTTCATAGGTATGCAAATGCAGCATATAGATTTTAAGAATATCACAGAAAAATATTCTGATATATAATTTAGTATTTGTCATTATAGTCCAGTTTAGACTCTAGTTAGGTGGTAACCATTGGTATTTTCTGCTCAGTAGACTAGCTAGCTAAAGTTGACTAGGTGAGGCTTTTTCTGAAGTTTTTCTTATATAAAACCATCAGATTCTATTAACAGACTTTCTTAATTACATAATTTCAAACAATAGTGATTGTTTCATCAAAGTTCTATGCTTTAATTATGAAATTATTCTGTAAAATGAAAAACAAACAGTAAATAAATGGCTTGTGTGTGTATATATATGTTTATATTTATGTATCATTTATATTATTTAAAAATGAATCATTTTGTTTACATATGCACACAATAAAATGAAAAATAAAGTAACTTTTGAAGCATATATGTGTGTGTGTGTGTGTGCGTGCATAAAAAGGATCCATCTATATATATATATATATACTGGTATATAAAATAAAAATAAAGTAACCATATTAACAACATAACAAATTAATAGTAATTATAAAAGCAGAAAAGGATAAAACACTAAGAGAAAGTCATACTTGTAATCGCTATATTTCGAGTGTGACTTTCTCTTAGTGTTTTATCCTTTCTACTATTATAATTACTGTTAATTTATGTATATATATATATATATATATATAATTATTTTTTACTCACAAAGTATACTA
Source organism: Metallyticus violacea (assembly GCA_030762175.1). Lineage (NCBI taxonomy): Eukaryota > Metazoa > Arthropoda > Insecta > Mantodea > Metallyticidae > Metallyticus > Metallyticus violacea. Next base: position 81,340,555 of record CM060830.1, read on the forward strand.
GGCAGGTTCAAGGTTGATATGTCTTTCTCAAGTAGTCCCTATTGAGTTGGCTCAATGTGTATGCCAATCCTGAAAGTGTGCTGGAAATCGTTTTTGGCATCGTTTTCAGAACTGACTTCGCCTTGTTTACGACAGCCATTGATGAACCAAAATGCTGGCCTCATAGCTCATTTTTGAGATGAGGGAACAAAAAACGTCACACGGAGCTAGGTCCGGGCTATATGGAGGGTGGGTATGCCTTCGATGTTTTTTTTTTCCCCTAGCCAAATGTTGAACAACAACGTTGCAAACATGAGGACGTGCATTGTCATGATAAGGGCTCCAATCTGATAGAAGCAGCTCAGGGCGTTTTCTTCGGATGTGTTCATCAGGACGCTCAAAACAGTCTTATAGTACTCCCCATTAACCGTTGTTTGCGGGAGACTTCATTTTGATAAACCATTCCACGACAGTTGGAGAACGAAATCACCATAACCTTTCCTACTGATTGAACAACTTTTGCCTTATTTGTTGTCGGAGAACCACGTGACTTCCACATTGAGCTCGGTTGTTTGCTTTCCGAGTCGTAATGATGGAATTCAGATATACCTCGCCACGCTCTGATACCAGACGCAGAAGCTCCCGACATAGGTCCACTCGCACCATCGTCTGTTCAGGCATCAGCAATCTCGGCACCCATTAGGCACTATCGCGTTTCATGTGTAAGCGATCGTGCAGAATGTTGAACGTACTACCATGGGAAATATGTTACTTGTCTACCAGTCTATCCACTGTTATCATTGATCTTCCCAAACGACGGCAGCTCTTGGCCTCTTTACTGCAGTGGTTGTAACACCTGGACCTCACTGCTTTGTTATTCAAACACAGCTCTTCTTAAATTCTTTGAACCGCCGAAAGGCGATTGTAGCAGAACAGCATTGCCATATGCTTGCTGTAATGTCGCGTATACGCTTCCCTATCGGATTTCTGCAGACGGAAGCAAAATTTCAGAGCAGCATACTGTTCGTTACGAAGCGACTCCATTTTACGCAGCGGACTAACAATCACTCGCACTTTGCTGAGTCCTATACTAAGAAGCATGCATGTGTGCTCTTCCATTTTTTTTTCTAAAAGTCCCATTACTTAAAATACTGGTAGCAACACAGGGTCTTACCACGACTGACTGAATATGTATTGGGATATTTAAACTCTTTTCACTGTATAAGTATATTAGAGGTGTTGTTAATTTAATTTATTTATGGACTCTTTTAACATCTCACTTCATCTTGCCCCATTCAATTCAGGGCGTGAAACAGCCTATAAATGTTGCTCGTGGGTTTTTTCTTTCAGGCTTGAGGTTCTTTCACATGCCATAAATCTATGACACAGGCACATAACAATTATAATTTTTGCAGTCAGAATATAAAATAATTTTGATTTTGTCCCATCAACAATTTTTCCTGTTTCCGGGTTAGCACTAGTGAGCAAATTTGTCTGCATGCTGCAATATTTGAATTATTTGATTGCACTACTTGTGAAACTGCACCAAGTTTTACTATTCTATTAAACTGAATAAAAGCTTGGAAATGAATAAAAATGGGTGGATTCGGATTGGTGAATTTTTCAGATTGTTTGTTCTAACACAATATTGCAAGGGGAGACTACTGGAAAGTTGGGGTTGCCACCTTTAATGTAATAATATGAGGGATACTGGACTGAAAATAAAGAAATTTCAAAAAATAAGGACATAATATGAAATAAATTAGTTATTGTTTTCCATGAATATTGGATGGCACTTCTATTACTATTATTATTAATAATAATAGTAAATTAATTTACTTACTATTAATGAAAACATTTACAATCCAATTATAATTTAATTTCATAGTCCATCAGTCAAGAAGAGGAGAAACTTATTTCTTCCAAGTGTGTTTGGAATTTAACCTAGTTGCCTTTAAAATTTCAGTATCTGATTTGTTAGAGTAGTGAAAGTCTTTGTAGGGCATGTTCAGTTTCAATTTCAATGGAAAGTGAACATATTAAAACTTATTAACATCAAAGAAAATATCTTCTGAACAAATGCATTAGAGCCAGGGATACTTAGCACAAACAACACAAGTTTTTTATGTTCCATAAATGTTTGCCCTGTTATATTCAGAAATCACTGCTTTCCATTCTCATATATCACTTCAATCTGTGGATTCTATAATGAGTTTACTGCCACGGGTGGCCGAGGTTGTTACGGCACAGACTCGTGAGCAGGAGGTCTGGGGTTTGAATCCTGCCAGGACCGTCCTCCCTGACTGGGGTTTATTTCCAGGTTTTCCTCAGTCTTCATAACTGCCAAATGCTGGGGAGGTACCTAAACTAAGGCCTGGAACTCTTCCATCCTTAAAAAATATCCTTTCCTAATATATCATTTCATTTCATGTATCATCAGTGTCCACCGTCTGTGGTGCCTCCGTAGTAAAAACAGGCGTTAAACACTATTCAAAAAAAAAATAATGAGTTTAGTCAACTCTAAACTAGTTGGTCTAACTTTAGGATGTAGATTTCATCAGATATTACATACATTAAGTACATTTGATAAAATTGTCACACTCTTCTCATATTTACAAATTTTAACTGTGGCATAGAGTCTGTCAATGATGGTCATTTTTTATATAAGTAGTTTATATTAAAATGTTGTTTTAGAAAAAATAATATTAATAGTAACTTGAATTATTTATATATAATATATTTACAAAATGGTAACTTAGAGTATTTACATTTTATATATTTACAAAATTGAATTAATTCAGGTGGAGAAACACTTATTTTTAGATCATATGAAATCCTTCTCTGTAGAAGTTGTGATCATTTTAATGTTAACTAACTTATTTTTATTAGTATGCAGTTCCTTTATATATGATGGAAGTGAAGTAAATAATACTACAGCTTTGTAATATGAATATGAATTTATTTCCATCAAATACTAACATTACAAATAACATACTTCCATTTTTCACAATTAATAAAATAACCATTTCTAATATCTTATTATATTGCCAACCAACACTATGTTTATTTAGTATCAATGGTATCACAAAATAGCTAATGTACTCTGCATTTTACATCAAAAGTTATGTGCCTATACTGTTTCCAGTCCCAATACATCATGACTACAGGTTGTGATGTATTAGTGACTGGACCATAATCAATTTCATTACTTCCATTTTCTTACTATAATAATCAAAATTTTATCAATACCCTATATCTAAACTGTAGTACTTCTAATCTTCCTGTACCATTTATCCTTAACTTTGCCCAAATTATATTTTTATCTCCTTTCATTCCTAATAACTTTCTTATTAAATTTCTTCCTCAAATTTGTTCCAATTCTCTTTCCATACTTGTGGTCTCATCACTTAATTTGATCACAATATAATATAATATACTATGGTGCTCACTATCAAGTTCACCACACATGGGTCATTCATTCCAAAGTGACGGATATCCTGTCTTGAACTGTCTATCCATTATCCCTTTCACTTACACTTTCTTGCCTTCTTCCCTGACTTTCTTCATTTCTCTTATTGCCAAATTCTTGATTTCCCTCTCCTTCTTTTCCAAATCTTGCTCAGTGTATATATTCTGGTGCCTTTCAATTTTTTTGGTATTGCTCAAAACCATCCATTTGAATTTTATCATTGCTAACTTCACTATTATGGGCCTAGGTCTTCCTCCTCTTCTTCCAATGTGGAAAGTATTCACAATCTCCCATCTTGCCAGTTCTAACTCCAATTTCTGCTTAAATAGGTCATCTATCTCTTGCCTAAACTTTACATTCCCATCATTCCTTAATTGCAAAAATTATTAAATTTAAATGCCTACTGCCATCCTTTGATCTCTCCAAATGAAATAATCTTATTCTACAATCTATGACTTCTTATACAACTGAGTCAGTATTAGGTGACACTATATCCATAGTAAATTAACCGTGTTTATGAGAAATAAAATGCTCAAACTAAAGAAAAAATTCAACATGTTACTTAGTAAGCAGAAAACAAACCATTGCCAACCTATTGAATGCAACACTGATAATGTGATTAACCTATCTAGATAGTCTTTAGACAATGAAGAACTACAGTTTTTAAACAAAGGTTTTAAAATGTGTGTAGGTTACTCCAATAGATTAGAAGATTACGTAATAGACATAGAGATTGCTACCGAGGCTTTGAATGATTCTAAAAAATTGGCCATCATAAATCAATGTGGGCAAGTTCTCAATAAAATCAAACAATATAGCAAGAACCATCACAATCAACACCTTTACAAATGTGTACTTAATTCTCTTAACAGTAAAGTGTGGTATATATCAAAGCTGATAAAGGGAACAAAATAGTAATCATGGACCAGGATGACTACATAGAATGCATGCAGAACATGTTGGGCACTCCTGAGTATGCGGTGATAAGCCATGATCCACTGAAGGAGTGTATTAAAGCCTTTAACTCCTCCTTGAAACAGATCAAAATGTTATCAGAAAACGAAAAATGGAAAATTAAAACAAATAACCCACATTTGCCCAGGATTTATGGCCTGCCGAAAGTACACAAACCCGGCAAGAGCATGCACCCAATAATCAACAACATCAATTCACCAACCTACAATTTGGCCAAGTGGTTGGTAAAAAATTTACATCTTTAGAACAATTTGAAAGTAGAAGTATCGTCAATTCATATAAACTTGTGGACCAATAATGAGTGGATTTCGCCGAATGACACCTTGTCTCGTTTGATGTTGCATCTTTGTTTACTAGTATTCCTACAAAAAAAAAAAAAAAAAAAAAAAAACTGCTCCTAAATCTACAGAATTGGCTAAAAAGCATGATTTCGTAATATGGATGACATTCTGGCAATAGTCCCAAAAAAACAAACAGAAGATGCCCTAAAATTACTAAATTTGCAGGACCAAAATATTACATTCACTATGGAATTGGAGGAAAATGGTCTTTTACCATTTTTGGACCTAAAACAACATGCAATTATAAACAGCCTTGTCCATAGATTGGTGAACATCCCACTCAACAAAGAAGAATATTCAACAGAATACTGTTATATCATTTAAACACACCTCAACAATGGATTCAGCAGCTCTTTAGTTGATAAGAAGGTCAAACATTTCAAAAGACAAAGATATTAAAAACACCGCAACTCTCTCCACAATAAAAAAGGACATGATTTTTAAAAGATTCACATATCATCCCTGGGCAAACAGGGTATTCATGAAAATCTTTAAAAATTATGATATACATTTGGCTGCACAAAATAAATTTAGTATTGGAAAGCTTCTGAACAGCAACAAAAAGGACATTATTCTACCCAGCAAGAAGTCAGGAGTGTATCAGATAGACTGTTTGGAGTGTGATCAGATATATATAGGCAAAACAATATGAAATTTGGAGATAAGGACCAAAGAACACTTCAGAAATTTAAGATATAAACAAGTGGATAAATCGGTGGTTGCAGATCACTTTTGGACTTACGATCATAACATTGCAGGAGAGCCAAACTTAAAAGCTACCACCAATCCCAAGGATTTGGCAATATGAGAAAAGATTTATATTTTAAAAAATAAACATAGAGTGATGAATTTTGACATTCCATCAATGGACTTCCTGTTCTGTTATCTAATGGAACCACCAGAGGTCACTACGTCACCTGCTAGAGTTAGTCAGTCCCCAGCTGAAGATGAGAGCGAATGCTCTTGAAACATGTTCTGAAGAATTAATCAATTAGTGAAGTTTTATGTCACCTGATACTGACTAAGTTGTATATGTTGCTTTTAAAATTTCAGTATCTGATTTGTTAGAGTAGTGAAAGTCTTTGTAGTTTCAATTTCAATTTCAATTTCAATTTCAATGAAAAGTGAACTTATTAAAACTTATTAACATCAAAGAAAATATCTTCTGAACAAATGCATTAGAGCCAGGGATACTTAGCACAAACAACACAAGTTTTTTATGTTCCATAAATGTTTGCCCTGTTATATTCAGAAATCACTGCTTTCCTTTCTAATATATCACTTCAATCTGTGGATTCTATAATGAATTTACCGCCATGGGTGGCCGAGGTCGTTAAGGCATGGACTTGTGAGCGGGAGGTCTGGGGTTTGAATCCCACCAGGACCGACCTCCTTGACTGAGGTTTTTTCCAGGTTTTCCTCAGTCCTCATACATGGCAAATGCCAGAGAGGTACCCTAATCTTAGGCCTAGAACGTTTTCTTCCTTAAAAATAAATCTTTTCTCAATATATCATTTCATCTCATGTATCATCAGTGTCCATTGCCTGTGGTGCCTCTGTAGCAAAAAAGGGCATTAAACACTATTCATTCATTAATGCTCCAGTCTTGCAGATTTAATAATTTTAAGGCATCTTCTTACATATTGTACATAATGAACCCAAGTTTTGAAGATAACGACACAATGAGAATGCCTTTACCCCATGCGTACAGGAAATAACTAAATATCTGCACACATTAAGTGTTAACTGCATTAAATGAAGAAAGGCACATTGGCAAAATTTTCTGTGATCTAGCAAAAGCATTTGATTGCTAAATTGTGATATTCCTTTAGCAAAATTAGAATTTCATGGACTGATTAAAAAAAAATAAATTGGTTCATATCATATCTTAATGAAAGAAAACAAATGTTCAAGTAAGCAGCTATTCTGGATGTAAAAAAGGCACATTAAAAGATAAGTACTACAGCCACTACTTTTTCTTATATACATATGAGGCATGTCCGGAAAGTAAGTACCAGTTTGGAAAAAAAAAGCATAAAATATTTGTTTTCACAACAACATTTATTTGTACATGAAAGAGCATTCCTTAATCTATTTTTTCAACATAATTGCCACCATTGTTCAGGCATATGTCATAGTGGGAAATCAACTTTTGTATGCCCTCTTCATAGAAAGATGCCGCCAGTGAAAAGAGCCACTGCTGAACATGGTTTTTGGCGCCATTATCGCTGTCAAAGCGCCTTCCTCCAAACTCACACTTCATGTTCAGGAACAAGTGGTAGTCAGAAGGCACGACATCAGGGCCGTTTGGTGGGTGATTGAACTGCTCCCAACCAAATTGTTGAATATTATTTTGTGTGACACCAGCAGAATGGGGATGTGCATTGTCATGAAGCAACACAATGCCTTGACGGAGCATTCCATGTCTTTTGTTTTGAATTGTGCACCAAAGATTTCTCATTGTTTCACAGTATGGATATTATTTGGGGGTAATACAGTAGAAAATAAACATATAGTCTTGTGAATCATTTCCAATGCTCTTAGTAGACATTCATGCAAAAATCTCTTTATGAGATTGAAAATATTAATCCTACTTTGCATATACATACTCCACGTATTAAAATTCTATGTATGTAATCAAGTTACTTCACAACAAACATAGATATTCGTAACATAAACATAAACACCATCCATTGTCTTAATGCATAACTGTCGTGCTATCACAAAGGTATCTGTTATAAAACCATTAAAATATTTCATGCTCTTCCTGCTAATCTTAGGAAAAAATTTGAAAATTGCAGCATTTTTAAAACAGCTGTTAAAGAATACCTTTATAACAAATCATTTTACTCTCTTCAGTACAAGATAACTTGAATGATAAATCATCCTGATAATGATGACACTTGCAGTGCTCTTTAAGAAACTACTCTACTCTTTTAAATGACAAATCATTATAATAATTATCCTAGAATTAATAACAGATATTGTAAATTATAATTAATCTGTTGTCACTCTGTTAGAGTGTGTTAGATGACAGATTAATTATAATTTACATTTAACAGGCTTCACTGTATAAGTTCCAACAAAATTTTTTAAAAATGTCTTATTTTTCAAAAGTTCTTAAATGAACAGATATTGTGTTTATTACAGTATTAAGTAATAGTAATTGACATGCAAAGCTTTAAAATCAAATAAAATAGTAAAATAATATTATGACACACAAAGTTGGGTTCATAAGTTTCCAGCCTAACCATTTTCTAAGTGTGATAAAGACAAAATCTATATTTCACTTTTCAATTTGGTTACCCTTTATTGCAATACACCCCCAAAAAACAGTCAGAAATCTTGTCTGCAAATGGGGCATAAACAGTATCCATCACTTATTTCCTTCCTCAAAGGTCCTTCTTGAGTTTTGAGAAGAGGAAATAGTCACTGGGAGCTAGATCTGGGCTCTAGGGTGAATGGTTGATCTCCTTGAAGCCACATTTCTTCACAGCTTCCTTTGTAATAAGAGCTGTGTACACAGGCGCATTGTCGTGAAGAAGGTGCGCACCTCCACTCTGCATTTCTTGCCTTTTCTCTTTGATGGAATTATGTAGTCTGTGCAGTGGGCCAGCATGGTACTCCCCATTTACTGTGGTGTTCCTCTTTTTGAAGTCAATGAAGAGTATTCCTTCACAGTCCCAAAAGATTGTGGCCATGATCTTCTTGTGTGACTGAATGACCTTGGCCTTTAGAGGCAGTGCTTTGCCAGGTTTACGCCACTCCATTGATTCTCTTTTGGACAAGCAATCATGGTAGAGGACTGTAGTTTCATTTCCTGTAACAATGGTTTGCATAACTTCTCTCTAGTTGCTATGGCAGAGCTCCAAAAATGCCTGACATCAGATGACTCTTTGCTACTTTTGGACTGAGGAAAAAAGTCTAGGCACCCATCTTGCATTAAACTTATTCATGTTTAAATGTTCATGAATAATTTGAAGGATTTTTGTTTATAGAAAGGCCCAACCTTGCTGGTAGTTCTGTGACTATGAGCCGCGGTTCTCCTTCCGCAAGGGCAATGTTTTCAGGAATGAGCACCTCCAATGGCCAACCTTTGGATCTCCTCTGTTTCTGCTGCAATATTGGAGAGAGTTTTGCTGCCACCATTATAGGGAATGGCCCTAACCAATTTTTAAAAACCTAATTAAGTGCCCTTTAAGTAAAAATTGTACTTACGAAGCTGTAGACAATGGAGTGGTAATATATGTTACATTAATGCTTTCAGTTGTTAACACTAACTCCACACACAACACACAACACACAACACACAACACACAAACACACACAGAAAATTACATAAAAAATGATAGCTATAACCCCACCCCACATAAATATGCAGTGTTTCACAGTTTAGCACACAGACTAATCAACATCCCATTGACTGAAACCGAGTACAAAATGGAACACCAACATATAATGAAGACGGCTATAACTAATGGTTTCAACACAGACTCAATAACAAAAATCATCAAAAAAGCTAAAAGACAAAAATCGATTAAGGAAGTCTCCACACTTAAAAACACCCAAGACAGATATAAATTCAAAAGTTTCACATACCACCCAACTTACCACAACAAATTTAAGAAGATATTCAAAGAGCATGGAATTATGTTAGCCCCAAAGAACAAATACAATATAAAAAATTTAGTAGACTGCACAATGAAAGATACCATTCCCACAGAACAAAAATCAGGAATATATGAGATTAAATGTGCAGATTGTGAACAGAGCTACATTGGGAAAACAAAAAGAAATTTAGAAATTCGAAGAAAAGAACATTTTAGGAACATTAGATTGAAACAGATAGACAAATCAGCAATAGCAGCTCATTTTTGGAACAAAAATCATGAAATAAAACCAGAAATTAAATTATTGAAACAACTTCGCAAACCAATAGAACTATCCACATGGGAGAGAATTTTCATTTTAAAAAATAAGAACAACTTAATGAATTTTGATTTTCCGCCGCTGGATGAACTCAGCAAGTTTCTATTAGAGCCACGAGATACCACCACAGGGGCGAACGGGCGTCCATCCCCCGTTTCGAACAACGGCACTCAGTCAACAGCAGCCGATGATGGGAGGAACCTCTCCCGAAACTAGTCCAAAGTTTTAAATAAGTAAGTGGAGTTAGTGTTAACAACTGAAAGCATTAATGTAACATATAAGTGCCCTTTGTTTTGTAATGCCCAAGAGCACTGTTTGATAATTCTTTTCAAGCACTGATTCTATATAATTGATTACTTAATTGGGGAATGATATCATAATGATAGCAATAATTCCAGATTTATTGATTATAATTTGCCGTTGGCATCCTCTTAGTTTCATAAACCAACATGTAACATACATTAGATTAATTAATTAATTAATAAAAAAGTTTTCAATTTATGTTAGAGTTAATTCAGTATGTCACCCAAGCTTATAATATACATAACTAAAATTATCAATGACATGTCCATCATCAGCCACATACCAGTGTATTAGAATAGATATATAAATAATTGAGTATATCCTTTGGTATGAATTTGAAATGTTATCAAATATAAATAATTTAAAGATGAACAAGTTGAAATATAAATGATTATCCAATACTGTTGTCTCATACACACTAGTGCTTCACTTACTTTTAAAATTATTTATATTTAAATTTATTTAAAATTCACTTAACTTTTAATTTAGTTGTCAAGTTGGTTAGGGATGGAGAGGATCCTCTTCGAAACTGGTCCCACCATATTTTAAAAGTAAGTGAAGTGCTAGAGTGTATGAGACAACATATTGGATAATCATTTATATTTTATCTGGCTTCACTGCGATGGTTCCAACAGAATTTTAAAAATTTGTTATGAACAAGTTGTCTTATTAATTTGATGTTAGTATGTGTAATTTTTTGCTGTAGTAAATTTCTGTTTATTAAGGCTATGATATTTCTAAATTATCAGAGTAGATTTTTGTTGAAGGTACTATTATATTATTAAATGTTCATACATAATGATATATGTAATTTATAATTTATATATTATGGAAACTGTCAATATACAATAATACACATCTTTTGAGTTATATCATTAGACCATTACTACATACTCATAATCATAAGTTAGCTTTGTTCAAATTAAGATGACTGGCAGTTAAATATCTATTTAAAAAAATTAAATTAAAAGTTCAGTGGAGGATATACCAAAATTTCAAAACTTTAAACAAAAACATTTCTTTTAATAATTTGAAGCTTTCTCAGTGCTGATTATAAATGGTGCTTTCACAGGAAATCAGCTAAGTGAAGATATCAGTGAAGTACCAGTTACTGATCTTTTTATCAGCATCAATTTAGAAGGAAATTCTAGTTCAAAAGTTGGTTTTAATTTTATGGTGGCTCCTTTTTTGCTTAAGTATCAGCAATCTCATTCCCCTTTAATCCAACATGTTTGGGATTCATTGTAAAACTATTTCTGTATTTTTGATCTGGGTTGTATGATATAGTTTTCTTATTTCATTTATAGTATATGTTTGTAGGGAACTGTGATTTATTGTACTTTGTTGTACTGTTTAGAGTCATTTAAGATAATGCTTTTATTTATGTTAGGTCTATGCAGTAGATTTTTTTAAAGCTGTTCTAATGGCCATTATTTGGCCATCAAAATTAGTAGTATACTAGTGCAAAGAGATATATTGAGAGAATTTTTCACAGTTTATTCCAAAGCCATTCTGCATTTTTAACTGATCCATCTGTGTATACTCAACACGATGAATCAGTTGGAATATAGTTGTTTAGTGTAAGATTGTTCTTCTTATCATTGTATCCAGATTTGGTTTCATACTGATATCTACATATTGTAAAGGGTCAGTTATTATGATGGCAGGTTTAGAATTTTTTTAAAATTTTGTCTAATCTTCTTTCTGTATGTAATTTTTGAAAGTTTTTAATCATTCTGTGCTGTCAGGAATATGAAACCATTTATTCCTGTGTTGATTACTTTTTAATTTCTGTCCCAATATTGCATTTTAATATCTAGCTCAGTTTTAATTGGCAGGTTGTTAGTTATGCTCTGCATTGCAGCAATAAATGTTTTTATAGCTGTATTATTCTTAATGACCTAGATTGTATTGTACCCAGCTCAGTTTAAAATCAGTTATTTATTGCAGATACTGTCTTATTTCCATAGAGAAACTTGAACTTTATGTACATTTGTACCTGTCATTATTGAGACCTATGTATCCTTCCTCTTTGACACCTGCTAGTCTCCTTAATACTTTGTTCTTCTAATTCATTAGCTATATTGTTGATCTGTGCAGAGAAGAAAAGTTTTTTTGCCAAGTCTTATTCCAATATATTTAGTGTATTCTTTCTCTTGTAGTAAGTTCTTTATTGGTTTTAAGTTGCAAATCATCTGCAATGTGTTGAAGACTGAAAAGCTGGAAAACTGTCTTTTTAGTAATGAATATTAAACAGAAGTTATTAACAGTGAAGCAATATATCATTTGATTATAGCAGTTGGTGTAACACAAATATAATACACTAATTTCTTTAAAATCCAAATATGTTTCAAGAACACTCGCTCTCATCACCAGCTGTTGTCCATTGGTAACAGTAGAATGAATCTGCTTAAACAAGCCAATGGTGGAATTTCAAAGTTGATGATGGAGTTTTTATGTTATTTTTGGCTTTTAAACTGTGAGGTATAATAGTTCTGCTATGCCAACTGCTATGATCAAATGTCTTTTTAGTGTTTATTTCCATATTGTTAGTGGATAACAATGTTTCCTAGCCATTAATAATTTTCTGCACTTCATTTTGTAGTTTTTTGTAGTGTTGTTTAATCTGCTTACTTTTTGGCTGAACCTTATGTTTATATCATTTGCAAACAATCTAATACTTGCCTTCAGGAAATCAGCTAATATCTCATTGAAGTCATCTATGAAAACATTAAAAAGAATTGGATTAGTGACAGCACCTTGAGTAAGGCCTACTTTAGTCACATGCCATTTAGAGAGGACATTATTATATTTTTACAGCTCTGTACCTTTGTGATAATAGATCCATGAACCATCTCAAAATGTTTTCTCTTATCCCAATATTACTCATTTTATAAATAAGCTTATCTCTGCATATTTTGTCAAAGGCATTTTGAAGTCAACAAAGAGAGTAAACATTTTATATGTATATATTTTTTATTTTGTTGAAAGCATTTTTAATATCCTGTGTTAAATGTAAAACCTGATTAACTGTTAAATATTGCTTTCTAAAACCTGCTTTATGGTCTGAAAGGAGATCTTGAAATTCCAGATAATAAGTTAATCTTAAAGCGATAATTTTCTTCATTGTTTTAGCAAGTACTAAGGTTGAGAATAAATGCCTTTAACTATCAAATTGGCAGGCTGGTTTGGATTTCTTCTAATTTGAAACAATTATGAATTTTTTCCATATAAATGGAATGCTATCTTTACTATACAGATCTTGTTGAATATGTTCATTAGTGCCTTCTTGGCTATGCATTCTGAATTCTTGATATATTAACTGTGACTATGCCTGGTCCAGGACTCTTTTGATATAATAACATTGAAAATCAGAAAGCTGAAGATGGTATGTCTGTAAATGTATATTTAATAGTTTTGTTTATTTTCAGATTATTTTGCTAACACTAAAGAGTACCTGAAGCAGGTGCATAAAGAAAGGTGAGTTGACAATTACAATGATAGATCAATAAACGAGGCAGATAAGTGTTTTTAGCTTGTATTTGAATGCACTGCATGAGTGGGCAAGCTTTATAAGCTTGCCCACACATGCAGTGTTTTATGTATCATTCAGCAACAATGTGTTTCAACAGAAAGTATTTGCATATGTTGCTGTACCATGCAGGGTTGCCACAGTTAAACTGGAATAACTTAAAGTACCTAATACACCACCAGCTGTTACGTTTACTGTGATAGCCATGGACATGAACTATTGCTCTGTACTCAGTTTCTATTGTAGAAGGCTGCAATAAAGAATAAGGCAGGGAATATTATCTCTGATCTACTTGGCAAACTTTCCAAAGTTTCTCATGGTGGTAGATCATCTGGAAGCAAGGCCACTTTCCAGCATACCAAAGCCATAGATATCCATGGATGAGGTATCTGGTGACTTGAAAGGTATCACAATAAAAGGTTGGTTAGTTATTTGGTTTTAATGTTTGGCTTTTGAAGTTACTCCATTTGCTTTCTTGCTTCCCAGCACACATTAGTAATGTCTTTAATATATTTTCTGCTTGTTGATTTAACTGTGGGCATTCTCATAGTAAATGTTTCATAGGGAACCTGCCTCAGTTTCTTTATGATGGGAGTATTTAAGGAATAATTTCGCACTATGACTGGATTCCTTATCCATGTGAATCCATACCATTGAATGTTATAAATATGCAAGAGAAAAATATGTTCATCAAAAATAGAATCCATTATATTCTCCAGGAACTTGACTGCTTTAATCTTTACATTATTTCCAACTCTGAATATCCTGATATTTATATAAGCACATAATCTGAAACCATCATTCCCCTTATGAACCATTCTTTGTGTTTCTGAATGAAGTTGGAATGTCTCTTGGCCTTTTGGGCAGTAGTGAATGGCACAACAACAACAACAACAACAACAACAACAACAATAATAATAATAATAATAATAATAATAATAATAAATAATGCTGTCAATAGACTCGTGTACAAACATTAAGTGTATATAAGTTTAAAACGTTATTCAAAATAATTCATAATGTAATTATAAAGTATAGCATTAGAATACAAGGTTTAACAAAATAAATATACAATAACTTAATTAGAACACTTTAGCGTACAGTTACAAGAATTAAAGGAGAATTACATATTTTATGTACAATTCATCCACCCTTTATAGCCATTTCTCAATCATTCTCAAGAATCATTTTAGATCTCTCTTAAATTTCTCCCCTTTTTTCATTTTTAAAGTTTCTGGTACTTTGTTGATCAAAATCATATTGCACAAAGAGGATCATATTATGATGCTATTTTTGTTTAAGGTGACTCCATGTAGATTAGCTTTTTCCCATTTGTCATAGGTGAGTAATGTTTGTTAATGAGCATGCTTATTGCTGCTTACAATTAATAGTATATACTGAGATCACAGTTAAAAGTTATTTTCTCTAAAGACTTTTCGACCTGAAGTTCTTTTATTAAATCTGCAAATAATTATTATACAGTGTTTTTGTAAAATTAATAGCTTATTTAGGAAACTAATAGCTGTACTACCCCAGAGTTTTATGCCACTGTGCATGAGGATAAATTATACCACAAAATGCCATTTTCAGTACAGTAGTATCAGAGCTTAATCCAGAGCAACTATCCACCTCCATTTATCATCTGTCAAATGTTATTCATAAAAAAATGTCTGGCTCGGTGAGTCATTCTTTAATGTGTGTTGTTTTTCAGTTTGTGTTCAGCTGCTGTCTACATTTTAGCACAAATTGCCATTGATTATGTGACTTACTGCACCTTTCACTGTTTATAATTTGGTTGGCAATGATTTTCTATGTTTGTAATGTGCAAGAGTTTCATCAAACTGGAAGTAGAGTTGATTAAAGTTGTCCAAATGCATGATGATTCCTTGTGTAACCTCTTGAAGTAGAGCCAAGTACTTGTTACCATCAAGATTTCCTTCAATAAAGTGCAGCCCAGATACTCCAATTACCGATATTGCACCCACACATTTACTCTGGGTTGATTTAGCACTTGCTCTAAAACAACATGATGGTTTTCCATGTATCAATATGTACAATTATATCAGTTTACATGTCCAAATACTTAATGGTAGCCTCATCTGATCACACAACATTTTGAAAGAAATTGGTCTCATGTTGATACTTATAAAGCATAATCTAACAAAATGTCTGGATGATCTTCCAACAAATCACCTATCATACATGGAAAATGGATTTTGAACCTCTGCTGATGCAATATCCTTTGGATTGACTGATGTGACATTGCTGGAAATTCTACTGTTAATTGTCTTGTGGACTTTCATGGACTAGTTGTGACAGCCAGACAGACATTGAGTTCACTTTCCTCAATCCGTGCTGTCCTAGGTCACCCACTGTCAGGTACATCCAAAACAGAACCTTCAATTTCAAATTTGTGAATTACATTGTAAACAGCCTTATATGATGGTAAATATGACTGAAAATGTGCTCTCTATTCCATCAGTACAGCACTTAAACCTTGTTGGTAACCAATCTTTACAGCAAATTCTTTCCTCTTTTGTTAACATTTTCAATGTTGATTTTGATTCATTTCTTGTTTTGTGTTCTTCCCCAGACAGTTACCTACCTAAAAACATATCTACAGTACAATTAAAAACAAATGAAGAAGGAAAAAGTTTTGCACATAACATACAAAGAAGTGAAATCATATGTTAACTGAAATTCACTAAGTGAGTAGTTACTTTTGCCCCACTCTATATATAGTAAAAATATTAATGGACCTAAAATAGAACCTTGAGATACCCCATGCGTTGCCACTGGCATTCCGAATACACATAATTATCTGAAGAATTTATTATAACTTTTTTTTGATAAGTATTGTATGATGAAATCCATTGATAGCTTTCTGTTAAATCAATAAAGGATAATTTTGATAAGATTATGATTTACACAATCAACCTCTGTTCATCTCAGCAGATACTGTGTGTCATATATGGCAACAAAGATAAACAGTTCAAATTCTATGTGATAGCACTGCACAAACTGTAACAAGCCAGCAAATTTATAGGTTTATGAGATTTATAAAACCTTGTTATTTATTATTTGTTTTTATAATAATTCTGTGCAAATTTCCTTGAATTTTAAGATGAAAAATGTGGAAGTTCTTCAATGTTAGTTACAAAATCTATTAAAACTACTGGAAACTTAAAGATTTCAAGCAAGAATAGCATAGTGATTATGTTTATGATGATGATAATAATGGCAAATACGATATTGCTATTTCTATCTTGTATCAGCCATTATCAGTTAGTTGAAATTTCAATAATAATTTTTATTCATTGCAATAACAGCTATGTTAAAAGATTTTGTGTTCATACTCTTTTGTCACTATATGTAAGTTTCCTTCCTACACAGTGCAGGACTATTATGCTTTGTTCACATGGACTGGTTGTAAGAATTCTTATGCTGCCTCATCACTGAAAGGCCACTCTTGATGCACCAGATTCTCTAGTAGAACTTCCGTTCTTGCATTCAGCTGCTCATGCTTATAAGAATGAGAGAGAATAAGCTATCAATTGAATGTCTATAATTATAATTCACAGAAGGGTTTGAACTGTAGTTTTTTTATTCACTGTTAGAGGTGGGTGCTGGAATAATGAGGTTAGAGCTGTTAGGAAACGATGTTACCAATAGACAATTGACATGTTGCCAATTATGAAATATAATTTAACAAGTATTTTAAAAATTTGATTTTAAAATACTTACTCCTGTGTCCCTTAAAATGTAGAACCCTGGCATTTACACAGTCTACCCAGTTTAAAATAGGACTTAGATATACAGATTAATTAGGAATAATGAACATGCACATGTTATAGAGGCAATATTGTTCTAATATATTTTATATTATTTTACTAAATTAATGCAATATAAAAATCAGCTAAAATAAAGTGGTAATTATCAGTATGTAGGAAATTTACCAAGTGGTTGGCTCAGGCAGTAAGGTTTGGGACTGATATTTGGGAGGCCCTAGGTTCAAATTCTGCAGCTATCTTAACAGGTTTTCTGTGATTACCCTCAGTTCCTTTTCTGAAAGGGCAAATGGAATTTTTTTAATGGTGTTTAACACTTGTTTTTACTACCGAGGCACCACAGGCAGTGGACACTGATGATACGAGATGAAATAATATATTGGGAAAGGATTTTTTTCAGGAAGGAAACATTCCAAGCCAGCATCTCTAGGGTATCTCCCCAGCATTTGACATTTATGAGGATCGAGGGAAACCTGGAAAACACCTCAGTCAGGGAGGATGGTCCTGGCAGGATTCGAAACCCAGACCTTCCTTTCATGAGTCTGCACCTTAATGACCTTGGCCTCCCATGGCAGTGGACAAATGGCACTTTTAGTATTTCTTTGCCATGAATTTACCTTCCATTTCATCATTTATTTTCATTCTGTTTAACAGTGTATGTCTGCATCTTCTATATTTGTAATTTCATTGAGCCAACCCTGACATAGGATTGACCATTCATTCAGGGATCCCTCAGTGTGCATGTGTACTCTATATGCAACCAGAGTTAATAGCTCCACACAGGTGACTGACCCAGGTATTGGTGTGTAAGTCTCAGGAAGTGTAGTTATACAAACAGAGGAAGGTAAATACAGTAAAAGTAGAAGATATAGGACATTTTGTGTGAATAAGATTGTTTTATGGCAATAACAGAAAGATTCCCCTTATTCTCTTTATAATTTTGATGCAATTTGCCATTAGCATCATATAACTGAATATTCTGTTTTAAGAATATTAATATTTCATAATTTCATACACTGGTGATATTTCTCTTATAAATGTACAAATGCTGAATTTCTGTTATAAATGTTTCTCACATTGATTTCAAACATTGCGGAAGTAATTAAAGAGGTTGAAAGAAATAATTTGACTATATAGAAGCAGCAGTTTAAGGAAAAGAGTGTAAGTATTCAAGTTGCCGAAACCACTTTGAATCACTCAAAGATTCATTTATCATACCATAAAAAAATGTGAGAAATGGTACTATTGATAATCAGGAAAAATTAGAACTGTTCAAAACTAACATCCAGGACATAAATAGAGAATTAGGAGAAATTCCATCAGTAATCAAAAGAGGTTGCCCAACAGCAATCACACTTTTTCAACTTGAAGTGTACTAAGGGTGCTCAGTAAATCCTTGGATTGAGACTTATTGCAGAAAATTGGTCACCATACTGATAGCACAAGTTGGGAGAATTAGGGGCGAAACTAGGATCTGTTTCACTGGTACTCTAACATCAATTTTTCAATATTCTGTTATGGATGAGAAAGCTTTCCCAAAAGGAGAAAAATATAATAAGAAATCAAATTTCCCCAATAGCCAAGAGGCTGAATAGGTTGTTCTCCATATTCAGCATAATCACTATTGTGCTTCATTGGTTCTTTATTGGAAATGTCAGACCTATCACAGTAAAAGACCTCATTTCTGTCAAAATGACATGAAAATCAATTTCTAAGTATATCAAGAAGGTGTCTTAGATGAGATTGGTTGGTATAAATTTCCTCTCTGTAAAAATAGTATCACATCTTATAGGCTTCATTTCACTTTACTGCTTTATTCAAATATGCCAACAAAATTGCTCTTTAACATACCATTTTTAAGGGAATTAACCCAATATTGAGCCTTGAACAAATGCATCTGAGAGCTCCACTACCCACTTGATACTTAAATCGTTATACATCATAATAACTTATTAAAATCATTGTTATTATTAAATTAATTAATTTTTAGTTAATGGATTTATAATTATTTTTAGTTGTAATTCTTTTTGTTTTACTATTATATGCAAGTGGCTAAGAGCTACTTTGCACCTGGTCTTCTACCTCATTGTTGTAGTACAAGGATAGGTTCATAAGTTTTTGGCCTTGCCAATAAGAATTGTCGCCTTCACAAAATTCTTCTCTGATGTCTACCTTATCTGTTAAGTAAATAATTGCAGCTGTACCTTCTGCTCCATTGGTTCAGTTGTTCAGATATAGTTGCATAAAGAAGACTATGTGTAGAAGATTGTGACATGTTCAAAATGGAGTATTGAGCTGTAATTATGTTCTTCATAAAAAAGGACTTACTCCAAATAAAATTAAACAGCAATGGGATGGTGTATATGGGAAAATATCCCTCTCATATTTCACTGTAAAAGAATGGGCCAAACTTTTTCTAATGGGTAAAGAAAGCATCAAAGATGAAGAGCATGCTGGTTGGCCCTTGGAAGTGCCCACTCCTGAAAACACCGCTATTGTTGTGGAAGGAGAAATTATGGAAGAGGGAGGCTCAAAGTTACAGAAATAGCAGCAAAGTTGGGCCTTTCTAAAACAATAGTCCTTCAAATTACTGATGAAAATTTAAACATGAATAAGGTTAGTGCAAGATGGGTGCCTAGACTTCTTTCCTAAGTCCAAAAGCAGCAATGAGTCATCTGTTGTCAGGCAATTTTTGCGAACTGCCATGACAAAGAGAGATGATCTGCAAATCATTGTTACAGGAGATGAAACTATGGTCCTCTACTATGATCCCTTGTCCAAAAGAGAATCAATGTAGTGGCATAAACCTGGAAAAGCACCGCCTCTAAAGGCCATGGTCACTCTGTCAATTGTTGGTCCTGGTGGTGTAGTGGTTACCATACTTGCCTCCTACACCCAAGAACGCGGGTTCGAACCCGGCCAGGACCGATGGATTTTTTTCGGGCGTAAAAATCCTAAGTATGGCTTCCTTCGGAAGGGAAGTAAAGCCGTGGGTCTCGTGTCGTACATTTACGTCACGAAAAAGAACCTCAAGCCTGAAAGAGAGGCCTCTGAGCAAAATTTGTCGGCCGTTTCACGCCCTGAGTTGTTAAAGAGCGCCCATAAATAATTCAATCAACCATAATAATCACTCTGTCAACCAAGAAACTCATAGCCACAATCTCTTGGAACTGTGAAGGAATAATCTTCATTGACTTCAAGGAGAGGAACATCATAGTAAATGGAGAATGTATGCTGGCCTACTGTACAGACTATGTGCTTCCATCAAAGAGAAAAGGCAAGGAAAGCTGAGTGGAGGTATGCGTCTTTTTCACGACACACCTTTGCACACAGCTCTTGTTGCAAAGGAAGCTGTGAAGAAATGCATCTTCAGGGAGATCGACCGTCCACCCTACAGCCCAGATATAGCTCCTAGTGACTATTTCCTGTTCTCAAAACTCAAGGAGGGTCTTCAAGGAAGGAAATAAGTGATGGATGCTGTTTATGCCCCATTTGCAGACAAGATTTCTTAGTTTGGGGGGGGGGGGGCAGGGAATTGAAATGTTAATTCAAAGATGTGAGAAGTGTATTGCAATAAAGGGTAACTATACTGAAAAGTGAAATATTGTTTTTGTCTTTATCATACCTAGAAAATGGTTATGCTGGAAACTTGTGGACCTACCCTTATAACTTCTAATACATACAATGATTGTAAGAATTGTGGCAACAATACTTATTGTTCTGTTGTTAGTGAAATTAGACAAAATGAAATTTTTATTTGTTAAAACCATGAAAACACAAAGATAAAGTTTGGGCATCAAATTTTGCCTTCAACTCATATTCAAGGACACTGACTGGTTGAGAGGTACAGATAAATCAATGCCATTTGCTGTTCCAATGACATGACATGAACCTCAAAATCACTTAGATGACTGCTACTGTTGCCTAACCAACACATCTGGCTTCTCCAGGAAAAATAAACATGAAATACAATATTCCAACTTACCCTCAGCACTAAAACCTTTCCTAATAATAAATACATGCTGTGTCAAAGCCATCAGAAGAATATACTCTAGACCTAGAGCCAGAACAGGAGTCAAAATGAGTAGCACTAGAAAAAGGTTTAAGTTTTCAGGAAGAACAAAATTTTTCCATTTATACTACATAGGTTCTCATCTAATTACTCAGTTAACAACCTAGTTCAAGACTTGGATCTTCCCAAATCCCAGACACAGCTGCTTGGATTTTGACATCAACAGTGGAATCTTTTAGAGAAAGATGTCAGAATGTCTTTGTATATGAAGCAACAGTTGAAGTTATCAAACTACTTTTTGACAAACTGATCTAATCTACTGTGACAATGTTCACAGGTTAATGGAAGGGCTTCCACTCAAATATGTACCTCAAGAGTAGAGACTCTTCATCAATTCATTGAAGACTAGTTTGAAGAAGTTTTTATTCATATTGGGAAAAGTTGCCATCAGTTCCTCTTACACATGCAGTTCACATGAAGGAAACCTACACATACATTCAAAATTTATTGCAAAAAATAAACTATGAAGACCTTATTGTGCTGACCTTAAAGTTATGGTTTTGATATGTGGACTTCAACAAGGTTACACAAATTTTAATTGCTGTATTTGTGAATGGAACAATCAAACGAAGTATAAGCACTACTGTATGAAAAAGTGGCCACTCTGAGGAGAAAAGTTCCAGGGCAGAAAAATGGGGCCCACCAAGAATGAAATAAATATAATAACTCCTCTCACATAAATCTCAGCTTGATAAAACTATTATAAAGGTGATGGATGAAGTTTGTTAAGGATTTG
The DNA here is from genome assembly GCA_030762175.1 of Metallyticus violacea. NCBI lineage: Eukaryota > Metazoa > Arthropoda > Insecta > Mantodea > Metallyticidae > Metallyticus > Metallyticus violacea. Next base: position 81,362,679 of record CM060830.1, read on the forward strand.
CTTATTAAAAAAGAAAAATTTCCACATCTTAGTGATCGCCTGGAGCCTCTAGCAAAAATGAGCATTAAACACCAATCATTCATTACATCTTAGTGAAGTCAAAATAAAAGAAGGTATTTTCTTGGTTCTTCATTTGAAATAGGTTTTTCTAAGATTCTGACTTCAAAAATAAATTGAACGATGCTGAAAGTAAGGCTTGGATGTATTTAAAAATTGTGTACATTCACTTCTAGGGAGAGTCTGTTACACAAAAAATGTGGAAAAATGTACATTCTTATTTAGTACCTTGGGATGCAATAAGTTTCTAAAATCCCATTTTCTATACTCTCGCTTGGACCTATTCCTGATGATATGAGTACAGTTTCAGATAAACATGAGCAAAGACTCCATCAAGAATGAATATGTTGGGAAATGGAATGAAAATATACACATGAAGAGGTCAGTATTAGGTGACACATACTTCACTTACTGATGAATTTGTCAGAACATGTTTCAAGAGCTTTTGCTCTCATCATCAGCTGGGGAGACTAATGCTGACATATGCTCTGTGGTTCCAATATACAGCAACACAGGAAGTCTACTGGCAGAAACAAAAATTCATAACACGATGCTTCTTCTTTAAAATGAAAATCTTTTCCCACATTGCTAATTCTCTGGGATTGTTGGTAGCTTTCAGCAGTTTGGTTTCTTTTGTGATGCCATGATTATAGTTCAAAAATGATCTGCAACTACTGATTTATCCACATCTTTGAATCTTATATTTCTAAAGTGTTCTTTCACCCTTGTCTCCAAATTTTTATTGTTCTGCCTATATATCTGGTAACATCCAAACAATTTATCTGGTACACCCCTGCCTTTTTGCTGGATGGGATAACATCCTTTATGGCTCTGTTCAGAAGGTTTCCAATGTTAAATTTATCTTGTGCAGCTATCACAGTACCAAGTTTTTAAAAATTTTTCATACATTGATTGCCCATGGATGATGTGTGAATTTTTTAAAAATTATGTTCATCTTTATCACAGAGAGAGTGGCGATGTTTTTAATATCTTTGTCTTTTGAAATGTCTGACATTCTTATCTAGAATGGTTGAACCCATTGTTGAGGGTAGTATTGATGATGTTCTTGTATTCCTCTGTGTATTCTTCCTTGTTGAGTGGAATGTTGATTAAATCATGAGCCAGGCTGTTATAATGTCATGTTGGTATGGTCTAGGGTTGAAACTATCAATCTTTATGTAATTATCTGTATGTTTGATTTTCCTATGTATACCAAATGGATTTATGTTGTTTCTTCTGTAAATTTTAAGGTCCAAAAAGGGCAAATATCTTCCTTTTCAATTTATTTAATGAACTTAATGTCTCAGTCTTGCAGATATAATAATTTTAAAGCATCTTCTTATTTGTTTTTTTTTTTTTTGGCATTATGCAAATATGTTCTACATAGTGAAATCGTGTTTTAAAGATAAATGGAAATGCCTTAGTAATGTGTGTTTTTATTGTACTCATGAATAAATTTGCCAGAAATGGAGATGTGAAATTACCCATAGCCAATTTGGAATTTTGTTGGTAAATTTTTCCTTTGAGTGTGAAGAAGCTTTGGTCTATGCACAATTTTATAAGATTAGTGTAATTCTCAGTTTCATCTAGTGATGTGTTCTCACTTGTAAGCCATTTCTGTAGTTGAAGGAGCAGTCATTTTATTTGGAAAGCTACTTAACAAAGATGCAACAATAAAAGATACAAGGGAATCATTCAGCAAAGTCACTGCATTGATAATTTTTTCAACCAATTAGAACCACCTGAGGTCACATCATCACCTGCCAGCATTAGAAGGTCCCCATCTGAAGATGAGAGTGGAAACTCTTGAAATATTTTCTGAAAAATTTATTATTTAATGAAGTATGTCACCTAATATCAACTTCTTTATGTGTATAATAAATCCACTTTATTGTTTTTAACTTCTGTTAGCAGACTACTGCTGGACTCTTATGTGAGAGATTTATTATTTATTTATTTATGGAGACTCTTCAACATCTCAGGTCATCAGCGTCCCATTCAACTCAGGGTGTGAAACGGCCGACAAATTTTGCTCAGAGGCCTCTCTTTCAGGCTTGAGGTTCTTTTTCGTGCCGTAAATGTACGACACGGGACCCACGGCTTTACTTCCCTTCCGAAGGAAGCCATACTTAGGATTTTTACGCCCGGAAAAATCCATCGGTCCTGGCCGGGTTCGAACCCGCGATCTTGGGTTTAGGAGGCATTATGTGAAAGACACCAAAGGAATAGTATAAGAAACAAAATTAATAATTTATAATAGTTTTTATTGGATGTTAAGAATGAGTTAATAACATTTTCATGTTCTCAAAATTGTATAGAAGTGTTAAATGATATAGGTATCAGTAATTTAGGAAAAACAGCACTTTTTACTATTTCAAATATGTCTTTCTTAAAAAAAATATGTGAAAGAGCAATTTGACTGCCATATTCAGATTCAGCAAAGTCAAAATAGTTCAACTAACATTTTTCGGGCAAGAAAAAACAATTTTTGCAGACCAGTGTAATTAGTCAAACCAATCAATCAAATTTTGTTTGAAGACAAACATTGGATTTTACCATAGCACCATTAATTGACTATCTTCAAAACCAAAATCTAACCCTCTGAAATATGTTCATGAGGTCATGGTGGAGTTTAGATTACTAGTACCTGAAAAAAACTAACAAAATGTCATTAAATAATGCCTTAAAGAGTTTCTGAACTGTGGAGAATACTTGACATGGTAATTTTGTGACTGTGATGCAGATCATGCCACTTGGTCAATATTGGAGATTCAGAGTACGATTCAGTGCATCATTTGATTTCCAAACTTTGAATCAGAAATACATATTTCTCATTAATAATCAACATGTGTTTTATGAAAAGTTTTTCAAGAAAATAAGTCTCTCTGTTGATTCACCAGCTCAAAGAAACTGGCACTCTGTTGGATGCAGACTATTTTGGCAAGCTATAGCTATTGATGTGAGACTGAGAGATACCTTAGAAAACTCACAAAATTGCTGTGTACCTGTGCTGGAAGTCTAGATCTTAAGAAGACTCGTTCACAAAGTGTTGAAGGAACATTTATCTTTTACAGGTTACAAACTGCAAGTGTTACTGGCAATCCACATCACTCGTAAGCCAAAAATATTTTATTTTGTTGTGCAAATTTCTAGTGAGATGGATAATGGTGATCATTTCTTACAAAAGACTATGTTCAATGATGAGGCTACATCCAACATGTCTGGTAATTTGAAAGAATATGAACTAATTAAAAACACATGTCTACATTGAGTGTTAACATAACAATAACAATCGAAAAATGATCATGTGATATGCTGTTTTTTTTTTTTCAGAACAAGTTGTGACTTAATCAATTATGTTTTTATGCTGAATTGTATACAATACAACAAACTGGTGATGGTGTTATCTTTCAACAAGCTGTGCTCCTCTGCACTACAGCCATAACTATATTTGGTTATAAACTAAACTTACCAATCAGTCAGTAAAGATAGGAATGAAGATTCCCAAAACATGCCCTAATTTAAAAATTTTTAAGTGAAGCTCATGTCAACATTCAAACTCATTCAATTTTGAATATGAAAATAAATTATTTGTGAGTTACATTGCCTCAGCACTGGATGCAAAGATGTAAATAGAAGCCATGGCCACCATGATCATGTGGCCTCACACACGTAGACTTTTACCTCTGAGATTACATGAAGCAAAATATGTACAGTATTCATGTAGTAATACTGTGCTCTTAAAGAGAAAATAAGAGAAGCTGTTCTATCTCTACATATTATGGGCTTCATCATTAGCAATTGAGGTATTAATTACACATGTGTAAGATATAACTGAAAGCCATGTTGAATTGAATAAAACATGTAAAAAATAAATTTTCAGTTTGTCTCTTATTTAGTGCTTAATATTTATGATTATATCAATAAATAGTTTTGAAACTCTACCATGACTCAATGAATACCCTGCATATATTGACAGAATGTTAGAATTACACTTTTTTGCATAGCATGCTCCATGGATCAAATGAATGCAAGAATACCCCAAGCTTGCAAAAGAAGCTCTTAATTTTATACCATTGTAACCTCATATGTATGCAAAATAAGTATCTCTGCTATGACTGCAAGAAATCTCTTTGATATTGAAATATATATGTTTCAAATAGAGTCCAGATTGGAGAAGGTACTTACTGAAAAGCAAACATACATATTGTACTTATTTTTTTTTTATATATACTGTTGAAATGACCACCTCCTTGGTTTCAGTAGTAGTATTGCTGACTGGTGGCCAGAAGGTCCCATGTTTGATCTCCAGTACCTGCTTTGAATTTTCTAGTTGGAGGTCTGGAACAGGGTCTACCCAGCCTCATGAGGACAATGGTATGCCTGATAGAGAGATAGAGACTCTAATCAAACTACCATGTGATGTTGATCTGTAGGATGCAATGTGTTGATCACATCCCTCCTGAAATACCATACTCTACCAGTTATGTTACAAGATGGAGGTACAGCACACAGCAGTCACTGCAATAGACCAAAGGCCTGTAGTGGCTAAAAAGGCTTTGAGGATAAATAACTATTGAAACATTGATTTTGTGTTCAATATTGTTTATGTTTATATTCTTTAATACAAAATAAGTATATATTAATAAAGAATTATGATGAATGATCCCCAGCTATTTACATGACCCTCCAAGGGCTTCCCACCTACACTTTGGGAAGACTGATTTTGTAAATTCTCTCGTGAAGCCCCCAGACATTTACATGATCCCCACCACTACTGTAGTATACATTAATTAGGGATAACTTAAGTGTGATAGCTCATTACAAATGCCTTTGATGATAAGAGATTATAATTTAGGCTTTTTATTTTCTATTTCAGAATTTCTAATGTGTTCTGTTTGTAATTGATAATAATAACAATCAGAAGTAAATGTTTTTTTATTATCATTATGAATATTACCATCTGGTATTCGTATTATAGAGTCTTTTGTTTCCTTTTGTAGTTTTATTAAAATACTTAAGCATTAATGTTTTGTTTATATTTGTTAATTTTATTTACATTTTCAACAGCTGTCAGAGGAAACTATTCAGTGAAAATGAAGATAGAAGATTATGTCAAGGTAAGTAGGTTTTGTTGATTAATTAAATATTATTAAGAATTATTTCTTAGAATCTTATCAAAAATTTGTAAATAATTGGCAGTTTGCACAAACCACTTTAAAACTGCATACTTGTAAGAATAAAGTATTGTAATAGAGGGTGTTTGTGTTGCTAGAAGTGATGGAACAATTGAAACAATAAGTTCATATATATCCCAAGTTCATAGAAGTCAAATGTTCAGGGATTTATATCTGTGTTTTATGCAAAAATCTAAATTTTTCATCAGCCATGTTTTTGAATATCTTCTTTATTCCCCAAAAGGTATCCATATCAATTTGTGGCTTTAGTAAACAACATTTAAATGTTTTGAACTTGGGCTATGTTTTAAATTATTTATTTGTGTATAAAATTCTTTTAACACAGGTTAATTATTGCAATATAGGTACAAAATTGCCATAAGCATGAAATTGATTAACTAAATTATACATGGTCATAATTCCTGTCCATTCACTAATACCAACATGTGAGTTAATGTAATTCACTGCATTATTATGTAGAAATTCAATCAGGCATTTCATTCATTCTATTTTTCTGTGCATAGAGATTTAACTATTGTGACATCTATTACGGTTAGAATATAAGCATAAGGTTCGTTGTGCTACTTAATGCTATTCATAATGTTTACGTCCGCCTCCCAAAGGTCTTCGATGTTCGTGACATGATCATTTCTTGGGAAATCTTTTTCTGACCTGCTTGTGAAGGTTTATCAGTTCAAAGGGGAGTGCATCAATTTGTTACTTTGTATCTAATCGTTCTTCTTCCATATTGTCCCTTTCGAGCGGAGCTCTGAGTTTTGAGGCCAGATCGTAAACACAGTGTAATGGGGCAATATCATTATACATGGATCTATGACGTGCAATCTGCGCTCTCTGGCTGATGATTTGTTTTGCATTTTCATTGGCGCATATTTGGTTACTAATGCGCTAGTAAAGAAACCGAATATCAGCAGAAGAAAGGCCGGTAAAAATTCACCCTTTTGCGACAAGATCTTTCTCTTCATAACGACACCTAGTTAGTTTCCTCCACGTCTTTTTAAACGTTTCTTACAAGCGGTAGAAATGCAACGTTTGCCTTTGCTAAGGCATACGCATTCCGAGATTGGCATAATTATTTCGGGACTGGCTTGTTTTAAAATCTTTTTGCGAACGGCGAGTTTAGCTTTGCTTAAAACAACTAAATTATCGATCAGAGGGGAGGTGAATTTTCCTGTATTTGCCTTCATTGTCGAAACTGTAATGTCCTTTGTAGCAGTATGCAAGGGTATAAGATAAGATAAGGGTATTTTTAATTTCGGGGCCCCGTTTGCTGAAACCGTCTGTCGATCTGCATTTTTTCTCTGCAGTTTTTTAATACTGTGAAGTAATTGATGTTTATGGAAATGGCGGGAAAACTTTCCCTGAGGGAATATGTTTTATAATATGTATATAATGCCAAAATTTCTTTGGCACTGTGCATGGAGAAAAAGGTGGACACATCAGTGCTGTCACTTTCATACATCGTGTTGCCAATGATCACGAGATCTCCCTTTTTAATGCTCCGTAGGGGAGGAATACTTGCTTGGGTCGTTACGTTAAACGTGCAATGACTGAAATCGGAACCAAACCTAAGTGAATATACGGGAGGGTGACACCATATAGCTCTCTTTATGCGTTTATTAAACATTTGGTCGGCATTGGGAATTATGCGTTTAACAAAGGCGAGTTTTCCACAACGGGACGGTTCTACAAACTATATGGTACTGGGAAATTTTAACTTTTGAGCAGCATCCCGTTATTTCCACGTCTCTATCGGGGTTTACTTTCTTGAATTTTCCTCTGTCACGAATCACTTCACCCAAAGAAAGATACATCATTTCCTCGTCTTTTTCGGGTTTTACTTTCTTAAACTTAGCCCTGTCAGTTAAAACTTGGCCCAAAGAGATATCCTCCATTTCCACACCCTTCCCTGGATTTGCTCGTTTAAATCTTTCCGTGTTTGACACTACAGGCGGATTTAGGTTATAAGTAAATCCTCTCGGTGATTTAAGGTTATGGGGAAAACTTATAGTAGAGGTTTCATAATATGGCGTTTTAAACGTTGCGCATAATTTAATTTACCAGCTTGACGCTTACTGGAAAGGAAGTCGTGCTAATTTATAGACTTCATATTTTCATTTGGAATTAAAGTGTGTCAAGGGACGTACATACTTCCCTTTCGTCTTTTCCACGATTCGAGACGCGACAATACCTTTGGTTTGCGTAACGGAATCTCGTCAGAGTTCCACTTTTTGTTTGATACATATTGCTGTTGACGAGGTTTGCTCTTGCGCCCTTCAGAATGAGAATGAGAACAAATCTTTTTTTCCATTAATCGAGAGGTGGTCCTTGCGATTTTCGCGTACGCGAAAGCAACACGTCCCAGTTTTCGGATTTGTCGTCATCTTTACATATTTTAGAATCAATTTCTTTCTCTTTTTCTTCTTGTCGGTCCTGGTGATGCAGTGGTAACCATACTTGCCTTCTAAACCCAAGATCGCGGGTTCAAACCCGACCAGGGTCGATGGATTTTTTCGGGTGTAAAAATCCTAAGTATGGCTTCCTTCGGAAGGAAAGTAAAGCCATGGGTCCCGTGTCGTACATTTACGGCACGTAAAAGAACCTCAAGCCTGAAAGAAGAGGCCTCTGAGCAAAAGTTGTCGGCCGTTTCACGCCATTATTTGAATGGGACGCTGATGACGTGAGATGTTAAAGAGCATCCATAAATAAACCAAATCAACAAATCCTCCTCTTCGCACTTTCGTTTTGTTGTCATGTTTCTTGTTACGTCTTTTAAATTCGTAGAGATCTGTTTCTCCGTTTTCGGGGTCCTGCACTCGTTTATCCACCACTATTCGAAACGATTTAATGGACCGTTTGGTTACCGCCGTTCATATATATTTTCTTGTGATTTGTCGGTTGGCGATAATTTATTTCCAATTTTTTGTTGTTATTTTTTGCTGCATTCCTAGTTGTTTTACGTCAAACGTGTAACTTTTAACCCCGGTGGATGCAACCCTCCAAATGTGCTCACCGTACCGACAGCTCATTCGTCATGTCTCCTAGGAAAGTCCCTGTTTTGGGTAACCACTTTTTAGGTTTGTAGGCCGCTATAATGGAGTCCGTGTCAAAGTAGCACACGTGTTGTCCAAAATTTTAAAGATAGGAGTACATATCCAAGCAGTGTGGATGGTGGTATATGCAGCTATGACAACGTTCGTTGTAACATTTTGTTTAGATTCACGCTGATCGCACTTCACATAATTTCGTCCGTGGCAGGCAGGTAAGTCTATACCTCCACACCTGCATCGTTGAGAAGTTGCATCATACGCTCATGAGCTCGTAGATGGGAATATTGTTGAGCTGGCCATATTTACCCCCAAAGGAGTTTAGCATCAACTTGGCCAGCTCCCTACTGCCTGGATTACAACATGGCATTTAGGTCCAACAATATGCCTTCTCTTTCAAAAAAGCATTTTAACACATTTGTCGTTTTCGGGCGTTTCGCAGCCAAAAACCTCTATCTTAAACTTCAGGAACTGGTTTACGTAGTCATGAAAAATCCAATTTTGCCCTGAATCAGTTCGTACTCTTATGTCTAATATGTTTGGAGAATTTGATATCCTTCCTCAAGAGGAACCTTAACCTTGTCTACCACTCACCTGCCGAGACACCATGTTGCTGAAATCTGCAGGAAGATAAGTTCTCTAATCCATACGTTTAAAAGATTAAACCTGTCCCTACCCAGGACCTTGAAAAAGATCTTGGTGCAGTCTCTGGTGATGTTCCACTACTGCGATTTTCTGCTCAGACTTAAACTCTAACCTAACGGAAAAACTACAGCGTGTTCATAAGATGTGCATACGTTACATCTCGATATGCGTTTGTTCTGTCATATAACAGCCTCTCTCGTTATGCTGTCTTGTTTCCGCCTGAAAAACCGAAGAAACATTCATTGTCTCACACTACTTTTCAAAATTATCCGTACATCATCTCCAACTTATCTACCTTCTCGTTTTTAATCTATCTTCCTCTCATAATCTTAACACACGTTCTTAACCCGACACATACTATCATTACATTGCACCGAACATCACTTTACTCATCATCGTTCATCGTAACCACTACCCGCATTGGCACGGAATGTCAGAGACTGCCAAACTTCAGAAGTATTTCATAAGAAATTGTTAATGTTATTAGAAATAATCGATTACCCTAGATTCAAATTCCTTTGCTACAATGCGTGTATTTATTTATTTATTTTACTCTGCTGTAGAATTATTCATTCTATTATTTTTATTACTATTATAAATGTTGTTATCTCCTTCATAGTATTATAAGGTTCAATTTTATGTTTTGTATCTTTATTTCCACTTTCAAGGATTTGCGTAGATTGATATATGTATAAATTGTCATTGCTGGTACTTATTTTCTTTTCTTTTTTTCCTTCTTCTTTAGTTAACATTTTTCATTTTTCATTATCAATATGTATTAGCATACATTTATTTATATACATAATGTTTTCATTGGTTTATATGTGTACGAGTATTGTCAATTTTACTGTCAATATTGTGTTTGTAATATTGTCGCTATAACTTCATGTAATTATTATTATATTGGTAAAGCGGAAGAGAAGGCCAAATGGCCTTAGCTCTACCAGAATAAATGAATAATAAATGAATGCATTCCTGTTGGTACGTGTTTTCTGCGCACGCATGCCTAGCGGAAATATTAATTTCCCATTAACTCGCACAGGTAATACAGGGGGGTAAATATTGCACGGGGAAGTATTTTACACTTAATAAGACCACCCGTATTGGAAATGTATCTAAATGTATTTTGGGATGCCAAACGAGGTAGGGTTTGGTTTTGTTTACAATTGGATACAGATTGCACACATTGTGATAAAACTTTTTTTTAAGACCAAACGCTTTCTTGTACATTTTGATACGATTGGTTCGAACCCAGAAAAATGCATATCTAGCATTCAGAGGTTTTGGATGCGCTTTGGAAAAGAGCTTAACAAAGTGTGTCAGCAGCGCGTCTGACTTCATCATATCGTAAAACTCGTATTCACACATTTCCAGTACACCATACGCATCATCTTTCATCTGTGATATTCGTTCGGTGTCCTGGTATCTGAGGCTGGTCCTGTTCCCCATACTGCGTACAACAGAGTGGCTATTGGGAAAGCATCGGTACACCCATGAAAAGTTGCGCAAATTTTTCATTTGCTTCCTCTCTGTTTCCGTCTACTTTGTGTCCCAATATTTTCACTTTTCTGCACCTAAAGGCGTGCTGAATGTTTACCCTTTCTCGCTTCTGTGCCCACAACAGACATATTACGCTATTCTCAATTGCTTATCTGTTAAACAGTAGGCATCTACGGGTATTATGGGGATAATATTTTTGGCATAAATCCCTTCCTGTAGATATTCATGGATGCATTAGCAATGTAACACGTTCTCAAAATGGATTTATTTGATTTTTATCCTAAATTCTTTTGAAAATTTTGAAACTCCCCTGTATATCAGGAATATATCCATTTTGCAGTAGTACGCCATTTCCTCCATGTTTAACACGGAGGGCAGCTTTTCCACAGGGCATTCCTCGGAACACCTTGCGTTCTTCCAGGACTGCTTCCGGACAATAATACATTTGATCGGAGATGGGACCCGATTCTATTTTCCTTGTTATTAAATAAGTAAGGAAAACATCTCTTTCATTCCGTTAGATTGAATGTTTTGGGAAATTAGGGCAGACTCATAAGTATGAAGTTCAACGAGTTCGAAAATGTTATTTTTCATACTTTATCCTGTGTATGCGAGTCCCTTTAAATAGTTTGTCCTTATTCATCTTTCTTTATTAATCAATGAATACCTTGGCCTACAGTGGACGGCTTTAAGGTATTCATTTACATGAGTGTACATTTTGTAAGATTTAGAGGGGCGGGACCCAACCAAGAGAAATTTTTTTATCGTTGTCTTTAATATGTGAGCTAACATGGAATATGAGATAGGTTTTGGGATTGGAGAGTATTTAGAATTTGGTTTTTGTGTATATTTTCTTTTAACTTAGGAAACTTAATCTACTCATAACTATTCTATTATGCACACTATATGCAGATGATGTGCGACATATGTCGCTTGTAAATTGGGTTTCCGGTGCATGGGTTGACCATTATCGATATTTTGAACTACCACGCTCGGGTGCACGTGAATTTTTTCCCATAGCTTGCAAACTTTATTCTCAGTAAAGTCCACCAGCGACTCTATTCTCGTCTCCTGGTGTTTGATAGCATTTGTAGTTATCAATGGAATGCACAGGAGCTTCTTGGGACTTTATTTTGGACAGTTTGTAGTGATGATTTGGGGATATTTGCCCAGGCTGCATTGGCATATGTAATAAAGCTTAAAATGAAGTCTTTGTAAAGCATTACTTTTGTTTGTAGAGTAACCTGTTTGCTCCTAAAGATGGGGGCACACATTTTCACTGTTGGCACTATTTTGGATGTAGTCCCGCCACGTCATTGTTCAGTCGAGTGCGACTACGAGGTATTTAGTACGCCAGCAAAACAGTAGTATTTGCCCATCAAGTTCAATTTCAAACTCCGGAATTTTTTATTTTTTTTTAAAAAGTAGACTGGGATACATTTCTGGGGGTTAACTTTAATGTTCCATTTTTCTAACCATGCTAAAAATTGATTGCTGTAACGTTAGAGGGTTCTGATTCCATAAACAAATTTCTTGTGATGGTGTATAGCACCGTATCGTCGGCGTACAGTGCAATCTTGCATCTATTGCCAGTGGGAAAATCTCTAGTATAAATTTCAAATTGGTATGGCGCCATGATGACACTCCTGCATGAATATTTCTTGTCGTGGATTTGTTGCGGGAAATTTGTACATGAAAGCGGCGCTCCAACAGGTAGCTCTGTAGCAGAGGTAGGAAGGACCGGAGTTAAGGTAGTTGATTGTTTTCTGTAATCCTTTATTTTGCTACATGTATCGCAGAGCACGAACCCTTAAATCAATTTTGAGAGGTCCTCCAATAAAAAGTTCTTATTTTTCCGCATTACTTTTTCTTTGGATTTTAATATAGCCTCTGGATTACCTGTTCGAGTGTGCAACGCTCATGTTAAAAGGTTTGGAGGAGTGACTTGAGTCACAAATTGATAAACCTAATTACCCGGGTTTCGTTTAAAAAATCTAAAAGCCCCTGAAACTTTTGGGAAACCAACATTTTTGGATTTCATTTAAACCTTTGATGAAAGCACGTAGTCTGTGCAGTAGACCAACATAGTTCTCCCCATTTACTGTGGTGTTCCTCTCCTCAAAGTCAATGAAGAATATTCCTTCACAATCCCAAAAGATTGTGGCCATGATCTGCTTGGTTGACTGAGTAACCTTGGCCTTTAGAGGCGGTGCTTTGCGAGGTTTACGCCATCTAATTGGTTTTCTTTTAGACAAGAGAACCATAGTTTCATCTTTTGTAACAATGGTTTGCAGAACTTCTCTCGCGTTGCCATGGCAGAGTTCCAAAAATGCCTGACAACAGATGACTGGTTGCTGCTTTTGGACTGAGGAAAGAAGTCTATGCACTCATCTTGCACTAACCTTATTCATGTTTAAAAGTTCATGAATAATTCGAAGGACTGTTGTTTTAAAAAGGCCCAACTTTGCTGTTATTTCTATAACTCTGAGCCATCGGTCTTCCATAATTTCTCCCTCACAAGAGCGATGTTTTCAGGAGTGAGCACCTCCAAGGGCCAACCTGCATGCTCTTCGTCTTCAATGCTTTGATGCATAGACCTTCCTGCATGCACCAACTGTGCCTTTTCCTCAGCTCACAATTTATCATATCTGAGACTGTATTGGGAAATTTCCCAAAAATTATCAGTGCTATGTCACCTATAGCCTTATATATAATATTCTTCCCAAGTCATGTTTTGAAGTAAGTTGTTTAACATGAGACTCCAAAGAAGGGGTAAAGAATACCCCTCTGTGGGCAGCCCCTCATTGGGACAATTCTTTTGTTTCCCCAAGAAGGTTAGCAGTAATTTTTGTAAGCATGGATTTTATCCATCTACAAAGGGTGTTACTAACTCCATATTTCTGAGCAGCCAAAACGATAGGCTTACAAGAAGTGTTATTGAAAGCACCCTCCATATCTAGGAAGACCCCTAGTGCTATTTCTTTTCTATCCAGAGTCTTCCAGTCTGCTAGCAATACAGTGTAGTGCCATTATGCAAGACTTGGATGAATGGTAGGCATGTTGCTTTTGATGGAGGGGAGTGTCCAACAATACCTTCCTTCAGATATATCGTATGATCAGTCTTTCCAAAGTCTTTAACAGGAACAATGCAAGACTATTTGGTCGATAAGCCTTAGCTTTCGGATAATTATTATGACCATGCTTAGGAATAAATAGGTTACAAAGGAATGTATAAAGTGAGTCAAGTCCTTTCTAAAAAAAAAAAAGAAAAGATACCATCTCCACCTATTGGCTTAGAGGGGTTATAACTGCCCATTTAACACTTTGTATATTGATGATTTGACTTGCAAATTTGCAGTCCATCTGCAATGCTCTTGGTCTAGAGTTTTTGCAGTGATCTATGGATTCACGGGGGTTATCATCAAATATGCACCCGGGGAAGTGTACCTTAAAAAGACTTTCATTTTTTCTTCAGCCGAATATGTAACACCACCCATGGGCTTAAATATTGTTCCTACCTGGTTTATGGGAATGTGGGCCAATGCTCTGTGTAACCTGGCTGCCTCTGACAGCTGGATATTTTCTGGTAGAAGAGTTGCCAAGAAGAGCTTTTGGTCTTATGTATACTTTTATTGTAGTCTTTGAGGGCTGTATGATATGCCCTCCTGTCATCAGTTATTTTTGCTTTGTTAAAGAGATGTTCCACTTTGCCTCTCTTATATTCAAGGTCGGCCTTTGGTTCTCTGTGACACTTTCTTGGATTTTATCCATCATTGCCTGGGACAATTATTGTGATAACTAAATATTGCCTTTTGGATGGAGTAGGCAACCTTGTCAATATCACTGAAATAAAAAACTATAAGATATTACTATCTGGTAGTGAATTTTGAAAAATTATGTAAAATATTGTGAACAAACCTTGTCAATATCACTGAAATAAAAAACTATAAGATTTACTATCTGGTAGTGAATTTTGAAAAATTATGTAAAATATTGTGAACAGTTACTGAATTTTGTTGTCCCTGGAGCAGAAAATTCTATTTTAAGTTCAATGAAAGGTCAATATATTTTGCTGTTATATATTTTGTTGTCCACATTTATTTTATTAATTAATTAGTGAAAGTATACACAACTGAAATTCAAACTTAAATAGGGTATTACACACTGTTAGAACTAAACTATTGATCAATTACGACCAATTAAGACCTGTATAGAAATGCCATCTCATACAGAAATGTATTTATTTGCTGTTAATCTGTTCTGCAATATTTTAACAAAATACTTTAAAGTATAGAATATTTCATATTCCTGAAGATGATATTGAAATTAACCCAATTACAGAAAACAGGAATGTTGATAATAAATGGCACTATTAACTTGATTTTTTCATTTTTGTGGATAAATCCATTTTTGCAAGAATTTTCTTCATTACTAGTTAATGTAATGAGCAATGCTCAATTAATACTGAAGGCCATGTTTATTATATACATATAATTGAAATATGGTTGAATTTGAGTATTAAGAAAAATTACAGAATGATGTTCACCAGCAATGGTCCTAACCTGTTTTAAAGAGTGAGCAATTACAATTTCACATTATTAAATACAAATAACAATTAACATTAAATTCAAAATAAATTTCATGTTGGAACTAATACAGTGAAACAATTAATAAAGATTATAAAAACAGGCAGTTATTTGAAATTTGGAATATACAGAAAGGATACACAGACTGAAAATGACATAAAAGCCAGTGGCTTCAATCCCACAGCACACAAACATGCAGTTCTAAACAACTTAGCACATAAACTCGTTAACATACTCATGAATGAGTATGAATACAGCAAAGAGTACTCTCACATATTACAAATGGCAAAGACCAACGGGTATGGCCATGAAATTGAAAACAAGAAAAATCAAGAAATTCAAACAAGAGAAGAGGTTAAAACAGGTTGCAATATTGTCAGCAAAAAAAGAAACTGCCGTTCACAAGAAATTTACTTGGGTCTCCAAAAAATTCCAGAAAATACTCAAGAGTTTGGGATTACTTTGTCCCAAGTAAACAAATTCAGCCTAAATAATCTGCTCAACTCTGATGATAATGATAGAATACCTGATGAAAAGAAGCCAGGAATATATCAAATCAATTGTATGGAATGCAACAAAATGTATATAGGCAAAACAAAAAGAAGCATTGGAATTAGTCTAAAGGAACACTGGAGAAACATCAGGTAATATCAAATAGATAAAGTGGTTACACATCACTTTTTGAAATGTAAACATGATATAGAAATGGAAGTCAAATTATTGAAATTAATAGATAGACTCTTGGAGCTGGGAATATGGGAAAAATTGTAATATTCCTGAAGACATTTGTAATATCAGGAATATTACAAGAAATTAAAAATCATAGCCAAATCCCCAAATCATACCAAAAAACCATAAAATCATTAAATAAAAAAGAAGTCATATATACAAAAGCAGATAAGGGAAACCAAATTGTAATCCTAGACAAAGAAGATTACCAACATAGAATGCTAGAGTTACTAAACAATAAGGAGTTCATTGAAGTGGAAAAAAATCCCCTACACAAATGCAAGAAATCAATAGAAGACATATTAAAAGGAAATAGCTTACTCACAAATTCAGATGTTTACAAAATCAAAATACCTAATCCATCAATAGCTAAAATAATAGGATTACCAAAAATACACAAGCCAGGAAAAGACATGAGACCAATAATTAACAATATCAATACCCAATGTTACCTCCTAGCCAAATGGTTAACTACACGATTTAATACATTTCCCAAATTCCCAAGTTTAAGTATAAAAAACTCATTCGATCTTATAAACAAAATCAAAGATAATAAACTAAACTCAAATGATATCATGGTTTCCTTTGATGTAAAAGCATTGTTTCCAAGCATTCCAAAAGAGAAAACCCTGAATTTGTTAAAAAAATGGCTACTATCTATCAACATTGCAGAAACACACACAAAAGAATATGTAAAACTCACAGAACTATGTTTAAACCAAACCTACTTCACATTTGAAGGAAAGTTTTATAAACAAAAATCAGGTTTAATGATGGGTAGTCCACTATCTCCATTTTTGGCTGATCTGTTCATGAACTATTTTGAAACACATATAATGAAAGCCTTCCCATACATATTCAAAACATGGTACAGATATGTTGATGATGTGTTTGCCATTGTAGAAGATAGATTCATAGAAGATTCATTGAAACTGTTGAACTTGCAAGAAAAAACCATAAAATTCACTATGGAAACCGAGGTTAATAATACTTTACCTTTTCTGGACCTAAGGATAATAAAAAGGAATAAAAATATAGAATTTGGTATATACAGAAAGGACACACATACCGACAATTACATAAAAGCAAAAGGTTTCAACACCAGACCCCACAAGGAAGCAGCATTCAATAGTATGACATATAGGCTAGTTAATACACCACTCAGTAAAGAAGAATACATGAAAGAATATGCACATATAATACACACAGCAGAAATAAATGGATTTAACAAACAAATGGTAGATAAAAAAATAAAAAGATTTAAAAATAAAAAGGAAATTAAACTAATCACCACACTCAGTTCTTCACTTAAAGAAAATACCTATCAAAAATTCACATATCACCCTTATGTTAACCATAAATTCCAAAAAATTTTCAAAAAGTACAACATTACTCTAGCACCAATAAACAGATATAGTGTTGGTAAACTATTAAATCTAAATAAAATTAAACAAAAAAAGAAGAAAGAAGAACATTCAGGTATATATAGAATTAATTGCAAGGATTGTGAGAAAATATACATAGGAAAAACAAAGAGAAATCTGGGGATAAGATTAAAGGAGCACTGGAGAAATATTAGACACAAACAAGTAGAAAAATCAGCAGTGGCTGCACATTTTTGGAATGAGAATCATGAAATAGAGAAGGACATAACATTACTAAAAACAATTCAACATCCGAAAGAACTTAATATATGGGAAAAAATTTACATAAAAAAATATGAATACAAACTTATGAATTTTGATATACCGGAAGCAGACAACATATTGTTTAAGTTCATTAACAGACCACCAGAGCAAGCATAGTAACATTCATACTTTGCTGAAATTGGCTCCTCAGTCGTCGTTTTGGTTGACAATGTGAGGAATGTACCTCACGAAACATGTACCAAAATTACTTTTATAAGTGTGTTTGTGAAACTTAAAGAGAGTTTTAATGTGACGACATGATTTTTAGTGTTTTACTTTAAATCAAAATAAGATAACTATATATACTGGGTCTTTCATGGTTTGTCATCTGTTTCCCGACACCTGGCTGTTGGAAGTCAGAGTGAAGCGATGTCATATATTCATGCAACTGATTAAAGCATTTACAACTATATTAAAATTAAAATAAGCACATACTTATGATAGGTGTTGTTCAGTCACATCTACATATTTTCTGGCATCTTTTAGAAATTATCATTCAGTGCATAAGTTTCATTGTAGATGTAGTTATAACTATGAGAACTTGAATGGTTTGCATGGATACTACATTTGCTTCACTGAAAGTTATCACTCTGCTGATTCTTCAACTTTCATGAAACAAGCAAAAAAACCACAAAAGTCTTGGTATAAATAATATATTTAGTATTAGTAATATCCTAATACAAAACGGTTTCATTCTCCACGTTACTTTCAACACTTTCCTTTTTTTTCTGATAGTATTCATTTTCCTTTGTCTGTAAATAAAAATGCCTCCAACTTTCTAATATGATTATTCCTCAGATATTTTCCTATATACTACTATTTTTTTTATTCTAAGCCATTTTTCTTTAATCAACTTATTTCTTTAATAATTTGTTCCTGAACATTCCAACATTTTATGAACTATCTGCTCTATCTCTTAGAAATGGGGCAAAAATTCTGTTCAAAACTCCTCTCAGTTTCCAACTACTAATCTGAACTAGGCAATCTCCTCTTTCTTCTTCATGGCACTTCTCGATATACCTTTTCATCACAAAATTTGTCTTCATTTATTTACAGGGAACATGCATTTTTCTCCTTTATTGCATGCCACAGATCTGTCTATCCATATCTTCACACCTCAATCTGATTAGTCCTCATAATCCCTTCATAGGCTCTTTCTCTGCGTTCTTCTCATTCGTCTTTAGTTATTCTGTTATATTCATCCAGCTGTTTGCATGCTTGTTAATTTCCGATATTTCACTCATGCATTAGAGTATACTCATCATTTAATTAATTCTCCTAAACCAGTACTTCAAAAGGCACTCCATTACCAAATCTCTTCACTAACATTTTGCATTTCAAATAATGCTCTTATGTTTGTAGAATTTTGTGGAACATTTAAAAGTATCTTACTTAATATAATACTATAATAATAGGTACTATATCTACTTTCCCCTAGATATAGATATATACTTCTGTTGCACATTCCATCTGCGCTCAACTCTATACTCATAACTTGGATTTTGGAAAGATATTCACAAAACATTTTAAATGCCCCTTGTAATAATTTAAAACATGTCAGTTTGTTATAAACAGAGCCTGGATGTCAGATATTTGTTTTGGTTAAAATAGGCAAGGAAAAATGCACTTAAAATGCTGTAAATAGGAAGTAACATTTAAAATAGGCATTTATTAAAAATAAAAACAGAATAATATCACTCATTATTAATGAAAATAGGTATTTAAGATACTAAATAATTTATTGTTACAGTACTTAGTTCACTTTTCACTTTTCTTGGTTACAAGCAACAACATAATGTTTTTTCAAGGTATCAACTGTCATAGTCAGCTGCTTGTCAAACAGAACATTTTTCATCATGAAAAAAGGATGTTCTACTTCCACTGAAGTGTTGGAACATATTTAAAACAAGATATTTTGTAAGGACTCATAACAGTTACAACAGAATATTCACCTTTCAGGACATCATGAAAATGACGTCAAGACAAAGTAAAATGTTTTGAATAATCCTGGCAAATGAGCAAAAGATGCACAGCGGTTTCTGGTTGAGTTTATTTTCCATTTATGTGCTTTACAGGAATCAGTTTAGTACTTCCATGATGAACACATTGAGAGATGGTTTATTGCACAGCTGTTCCACTCTCATCTTTCTCGCATGCAATTGTTTTATTACATTTATGCAGCTGAGAAGTTACCCCCACCACAAATTTCCTAGAATTGTCTCATACTGGTTGGTACAATGTCATTGTCAGGACTATTCTAAACTACAGTACTTTCCTCATCCTTTCTATTTCTTGGTATTTGTATGCCTGAGGTAACAGTACATTCCTTTCACTAATGAAGGTTCTTTTATTTAAAGAGCTTTCATGAATGAGTTGAGGAGAAAGTTTTTGACTGCTTGAAAAGAAATAAATGTATAACAAGATTCTCAATAGATGTTTATGTGAGGTGAACATGCCATTTAATTTTTATAAGTTTTTTACTTTACTATATAGAAAATCTTTATGTGCTTTTTAAAATGGGTAAATAATAATGGAAAAAAATCCATAATGACCCAAAATAGGCAAAAAAAAGTTTTAAATCTTAAAATAAGCAAAATAAAAACTGGCCCTATCAACCCACATGTTTATATCTATCTACTCTTAAATATATATACCCAGATAAAAAAGGCATTTTGCCTAACTTCTGGGCTCTGGTTATAAGATTTTTGGAGATAAATAATACATCCCTAAATAAATACCTATCTTATTTCAATTTTATGTGATTTTTGTGTACTATATCAATTCTAAAGTTATTTTGTTCCATTTTATATTCATCCCAAATAAGAATTCAAATTTTGATTTTAAATTGTAAAGTTCTTTTGAAAAGCCATTGATCATAGCAGTTTATGCATAAAATAACTCCTTTCTGACTTTTTCAGGTATAAATTTTCAGTTAGAAGGAAAGCAGCCATTGAGTTTGATGGAAGAGACGATTATTTCCCCGGTAGCTACTGAAGGACAAAACGAAGCTCCTTGGAACAATCACAGAAATACAGAGATATCCACTGTTTCTCACAACTTTTATTTGTCAAATATTCTTCCATGCTCTCCCAGTGTTAATCATGCAAGAATTTCCTCACAAGTCTGTCCAAAGCCAGCTTCTGCATTGTTAACACCTTCTGTTATTTCACCTGTTAATACAGTGACTTTGGATGCTCATAGTCTTCTGAAGAATTTTTCGGGCAAAAGGGAAAAATTGCCTAGTTTAGGAACTTTAGATTCTGTCAGTAATGACCAGAAGGGATATGTTGATTACATAAATTTGCCAAAATTTGGGCAAAAAAATGATAATAGGTGTTCCCAAATATATAGGCATGCTTCAGATCTATCAGGTGCAGTTGTAAAGAACAAAAATATTTGTTTCAATCATTTTAATAATATATGCAGCAATGAGATGTATAGATTCTCTGTAAGTGAACAAGACTTCATCAATAGAGCCCAAAACAAATTACCATTAATGCACAGCAGTTCCTCAACAACTTATTGCATGCCATTTTCAGCACAAGACTCTCTAAAATACAAAATTAGAGATTCTCTACTCTTACCATGTCCTTATTGCCAAGGCAGAGGGATCTTAAGTGCAATGCGGAGAAGTCCAGTAAATTCTTCTAATGAAATTTTTCCTAAATCTTTTGGAAAATTTTTGAAACCCAGAACCCCTGAGGTTAGATATTATCCAAGAAAAACTTTCAAAGAGGATGAAAGCTAGGATATTAATGAAACAATAAAGGAGGAGTAATAAAATATAATGTTACTGATTGATAAGAAAAAAATGTCAGTTTATAAAAATTAAAAAAAACTACAACAACAGAAGTTTAGAAGCTCAGCAGAACTTTAAGCAGAAACTCCAAGTTTGAAAAACATAAAAAAATGTAACTGAAAGAAGTCAATATTTCATATTTTTTCATTATGAAAATGAATATATACACATTTATGTTAAACTGCATATTTTTTTCTGAATATTAGTTTAAAATAAAATAATTAATGCTTTATATCATAGATTTTTAGATGTATAAAGAAAAATTTATTTAATTTAAACCTAACATTTTCTGATACATTTAGAGTTGCATGATTTCAACATGATGACCATTTGTAGCATGGCAGATGTCAAGTCTGTTATCAATGTAGCTATTCCTCAGCATATCAATAGTGACATTTTGAATTATGGAGGAATTCTGCTTTTCAAATAATTGAGGTGAGTCACTAGTGCTATGTACACTTGATCCTTCATGAAGTCCCACAAGAAAAAACCCAGTATGATCTGGTGACTTTGGTAGCCAAGGAATGGTCTGGGATCCTCCGCCAATCCATTGTCTTGGAAAGTTATCACTAAGAAAACTGCATACCTGGCATGCAAAATGAGACAGAGCACCTTATTGCTCGTGGTTCTTGTGGCACATGAAGGTCTTTGAAATATAAATCAGATATTTTAAAAATAAAGTTATTCTTACTGTATACAAATTATATTACTTTTCTGCATAATTTCCTTCATCAAAAATGAAATTTCTTCACCGGATGGTGTGCTTCTTTATCGCCTCATCAGAGAAATAAAATGGCGTATCAACAGTCAATTACGCTCAAAAAAGACCTCTGCGTCGTTGTTATACCTTTACCTTCCCTATTTCACCTTTAGTGGCCTGAACATGTGGTAATCACAAGGGATAACTTGGGATTCTAAGGGTGAATTTTCCTAATTGATCCCTACTTAAGCCTGCTGTATGTGGCTGTGCTACGTCATGCGAATGAGTTGCCGGGGTCTTTTGTTGCGATAGGCAGCTCTCATGTCTCCCAACAGTTTGCAGTAATACGCCATATTCACAGTCCATCGTTCGTGCAGAAAAACGATGAGCAACACGCATTGGGAGTCTCAAAACACTGTCACAGGAACTGCTGAACACGTGTTTTGGACTTGACCGGAGCATCTCCCCTCATTTCCCCCACTCCATGCTCGTTCTCCTGTTTTCGAGGGTGTAGTGGTGGACCCACGTCTCGTCGCACGTTACAATTCGGGTAAAAAAAAACTGCTCACCTTCTTCCTCAAAATGATCCAGAAGCATCTGACTGATGTCCGTTCGAACATTTTCTGTTTATTAGTGAGGAGATATGGGACTCAACTCGCCGACACTTACCGAAATCCACCGCCACGAGTGGCCGAGGTTGTTAAGGCACGGACTCGTGAACGGGAGGTCTGGGGTTCGAATACCGCCGGGACTGTCCTCCCTGACTGAGTTTTTTTCCAGGTTTTCCTCAGTCCTCATAAATGGCAAATGCCGGGGAGGTACCCTAAACTTAGGCCTGGAACGATTCCTTCCTTAAAAATAAATCCTTTCCCAATTTAAGATTTAATCTCATGTATCATCAGTGTCCACCGCCTGTGGTGCCTCTGTAGCAAAAACGGGCGTTAAACACCGTTCATTTCATTCATTTATCGAAACCCTAGTTCTTCAGAAAGAGTAGTTTGTTCACTTTCACAATGTATGCCTAACTCTGAACACACTTAAACGTCGATCATCTTCCACAAAGTCACAAACGGCCTGGATGTTGTCCTGGGTGATACTCATTCGTGGACGATGTACATGGCTTTTATTTTACACTGCAACACGACCACTGAGCAACTTGTTCCAGTAAAACACTTGGATTCGTGAAAGCGTAGCTTCTTCAAAGTGCCCAAAGTCTGGACAAAATGTCGTCCGGTTTGACACCTTATTTCGTTAGAAAACGGACGATGATCTGTTGTGCCACGGATGGTGCAACCTCTTGTTCAGACAGAGCACTACTGGCAATGGAAGCAATTCGGAAGTGTCTGTTGAATTGCTCCCCACCATAAATCCCCATAATTCAACTATGCTCCCGCCCCTCTCATTACTTTTTACTAGCCCAGAGATTAAAAATTCGGTTTTAATTTGAATAACCCTCATAGAACTCAAGCAGGTTGGCAGTCACTGTAGGTTCAACAAAAATGAAGGGACCTATCACATGATCTTTCATTAACGCGCACCATATATTAGTTTGGGGCGAATCGCACAATACGCAAATTCTCGCTTCCCCAGACAGATTTGTCTCCGTTGACTTTTCCTGATAATTAGAAACACTTGTCAGAGAAACAAACATGAACAAAGTACGAATTGTCTTCGTCAATTATCTTCAGGTCACTGTTAGATTCGATTCGTTTTATTTAAGGACGCTCATTAACATCTCAGGTCATCAGCGTCCCATTCAATACCGGGCGTGAAACGGCCGACAAATTTTGCTCAGAAGCCTCTTCTTTCAGGCTTGAGGTCCTTTATCGTGCCGTAAATGTACGACACGGGACCCACGGCTTTACTTCCCTTCCGAAGGAAGCCTTACTTAGGATTTTTACGCCCGAAAAAAATCCATCTTATTTGTTTAGATAGTGACTTTTACACGATTGCTACGATTCTGGAAGAATTTCCAGATGAAATCAATAATATTTCCTCTAATATTGATGTTTCAAACAGTTTAAAGTTTGGGACGTTTCCATGCTGTATCATACACTTTTGATGTATTCTTATATTAAGGATAAGTATTGTGTGGTGTTGGGAAGGCATTTGTGATCTCTGTTTCTAGTGCGACTAACGTATCGATTGTTGAGCGAGGCCCTGGGAGCCATTTTGAGTATCAGTGAAAAAGTGTTCTTCCAAAAAAAGAATTTTAGTCTTTGGTTTACAACTATATCCATGAGTTTACACATGATACAGGTGAGAGAAAGTTTACGGAAGTTTTATTAAACTGTATGGTTCTTGTTCGGTTTACGAGGGTAGGTCCATAAGTTAATGGCCTTGCTCATAAGGATGATCGTCTTTACAAAATTCTTACCTGGTGTCATACCTTATCTGTTAAGTTAATGATTGCAGCTGCAACTTTCGCTCCGATGTGTTCAGTTGTTCAGATATAGTTGCATAAAGAAGGTTATGTGTAGAAGATTGTGACATGTTCATAATGGAGTATCGAGTCGTTGTTAAGTTCTTCACAAAAGAAGAACTTACTCCAAATGAAATTAAACTGCGATTGGGCGGTGTATATGGAGAAGCACCCCCCCCCCTCATATTCTACCGTAAAAGAATGGACCAAACTTTTTCGAAAGGGTCGAGAAAGCATTGAAGTCGAAGAGCGTGCAAGTCGGTCCTTGGAGGTGCTCACTACTGAAAACATCGCTCGCTCTTGTGGAAGGAGAAATTATGGAAGACCGTCGGCACAAAGTTACAGAAATAGCAGCAAGGTTGGGTCTTTCTAAAACAACAGACCTTCGAACTATTCATGTACATTTAAACATGAATAAGAATAGTGCAAGATGAGTGCATAGATTTCTTTCCTCAGTTCAAAAGCATCAACGGGTCATCTTTGTCGGGCATTTTTGAAGCTCTGCTGTGGCAACGAGAGGGAAGTTCTGCAAACCATTGTTACAGGAGATGAAACTATGGTCCTCTACTATGATCTCTTGTTCAAAACAGAATCAATGGAGTGGCGTAAACCTCTAAGGGCCAAGGTCACTCAGTCAACCAAGAAGATTATGGTCACAACCTTTTGGGACTGTGAAGGAATACTCTTCATTGACTTAGGAGAGGAACATCACAGTAAATGGGGAGTACTATGCTGGCCTACTGTACAGACTACATGCTTCCATCAAAGAGAAAGGCGAGGAAAGCTGAGTGGGGTGTGCGCCTTCTTCACGACAACGCGCCTGTACACACAACTCTTGTTGCAAAGGAAGTTGTGAAGAAATGTGGCTTTAAGGAGATCGACCATCCACCCTATAGCCCATATCTAGCTCACAGTGCCTATTTCCTCTTTTCAAAACTCAAGAAGGACCTTCGATGAAGGAAATTTAAGTGTGACGAAAAAGTGATGGGTATTGTTTATGTCCATTTTGCAGATAAGACTTCTGACTATTTGGGAGGGGGAATTGAAATGCTAATTCAAAGATGTGAGAAGTGTATTGCAATAGAGAGCCCTCCCTCTGAGGATGTGATGGAGCAGGATGTGCCTGCTCCTTCAAAACCACCGAGTCCCACGCGACTGAAAAAAGGACGTTTGTTTCGCCCTGCACCGTCCAAAAAGTAAGGTGGTAAATTTTTAGCTTCTTTTATCTAATTTTAACAATGGCTATCCTTTCGTGGAATGTGCGTGGTCTCCGTAGTCGCAGACCTGACCTCGAGTTATTTTTACGTTCTACTGACCCTTTGCTTGTGTGTCTCCAAGAGACTAAGCTTCGCCCATGTGATTCTTTTAATTTACGCGGTTACTCTTCGGTGAGATTTGATCTCCCTCCCGAAGATGGCACTCCCGCTCACGGCGGAGTTTTACTTTTAATTCGCAATAACGTGTACAGCACCTCACTACAGCTCCAGACTCCTTTACAAGCTGCTGCAGCTACAGTTCACTTTTCTGGCCTTAGTCTTTCTGTCTGCAATGTTTATTTACCTCCGTCCGGAACCATCACCACAGTTGACCTGGACGATCTTTTGTCTCAGCTACCACCCCCTGTTCTTCTTTTGGGGGATTTCAATGCACACCACCCCCTATGGGGTTCCACCACGGAGTGTGCAAGAGGTAACCTCTTAGCTGACTTTTTGCTAAATCACAATCTTATAGTTCTCAACACTGGTCAACCAACTTTTCTCTCTGACAGCACTCATAGCTTTTCGCACTTGGATTTATCCATTTGTTCTGCCTCGCTTGCTGTACATTTCACCTGGAACGTCATCTCTGATTTATATTCCAGTGACCACTTTCCGTGTCAGATACATGTACTCTCTCCGAACGCACATTCACAGCGCACGTCAAAATGGCTCATTGATAAGGCGAATTGGCCTCTCTATCGATCTTTGGCCGAATTTTCAGGGTGTGAATTTCCATCTATCGACATCGCGATCGAGCACCTCCGTACGGTCATCATAACAGCAGCAGATAAGGCTATTCCCCGGTCGTCTTGTCACCCCAGACGCTTACCGGTTCCTTGGTGGAACGATGAATGCCGGGATGCATTGCGTGCACGCCGAGGTGCTCTCCGAGTTTTTCGTCGCCACCCTACTTCAGCAAATATGATCTGTTACAAACAACTTCGCGCCAAATGCCGCCGAGTCATCAAGGATAGCAAAAAGGCTTCTTGGATTTCTTTTACCTCTTCTTTTAACCGCACAACGCCTTCATCCGTAGTTTGGGAACGGCTACGCCGCGTTGCTGGCAAACCAAGGTTTACACCTATACCCAGTCTTAGGATTTTAAATCGAGTGCTCACCACTCCGACTGACGTCGCCAATGTTTTAGGGCGAACCTTCGCTGATGTTTCTAGTTCCGCCAATTACCCGGCTACATTTCGCGCATTAAGGGAGCAGGTTGAGAGGAAAGGTTTCTCGTTTGCCTCCGACCATCAGGAGAGCTACAACGTTCCTTTTACCGTCAGGGAACTGGAGCATGCCCTTTCTACCTCTCGACATTGCGCACCGGGGCCAGATGACATTCACGTTGCCATGTTGCAGCATTTATCAACGGAAGGCAAAGCTTTTTTATTACGAACTTTTAATTTTATTTGGTGTCATGGCACATTTCCCAACGCTTGGCGATTGGCCACCGTCATTCCGATACCTAAGCCTGGAAAGGACCCACATCTTCCTTCCAGTTACCGTCCGATTTCCCTCACCAGCTGCGTCTGCAAAGTGTTGGAACGCATGATTAACGGACGGCTTATGTGGTTTTTGGAGTCGAGACATCTATTGACGAACGCCCAGTGCGGTTTCCGTCGTCACCGCTCCTCTGTCGACCATCTCGTATCTCTTTCGACCCACATAATGGACGGTTTTATTCGGAAGTGCCAAACGGTTGCTGTGTTTTTCGATTTAGAGAAAGCGTACGATACTTGCTGGAGAGGCGGTATCCTCCGAACGCTTCACGATTGGAACATACGTGGGCGTATGTCTGTTTTTATTCAGGAATTTATGAAGGACCGGGTTTTTAATGTTCGCGTGGGATCAGTTTTATCGTCTAATTTTATTCAAGAGAACGGCGTACCTCAGGGCTCGGTACTTAGTTGCACACTATTTGCCATTGCGATTAACTCTATCACCGAGTGTTTACCGCCAGGAATACAATCGTCGTTATTTGTGGACGATTTTGCCATCTATCTTTCCTCTCGGAGAACCTGTCTCTTGGAACGCCGCCTCCAATGCTGTCTCGACCGCCTTCACGCTTGGAGTGTCTCTCACGGGTTCCGTTTCTCCGCAGAGAAGACCGTCTGCATGAACTTCTGGCGCCACAAGGAGTATCCTCCACCTTCGCTCCATCTTGGCCCAGACGCACTCTCTTTCGCAGACGAAGTTAGGTTCCTTGGCTTGGTGTTCGATAGGAAATTATGCTGGTCATCGCATATAGCGCAACTCAAAGGCAAGTGTGAACGTTCTCTTTGCATTTTACGTGTTTTATGTGGCACATCTTGGGGAGCTGACCGGACTATACTTTTACGTTTTTACCGATCTCTTATCCGATCGAAACTGGATTATGGCTGTGTGGTTTATGGCTCGGCGCGACCTTCTGTGCTTCGTCGCCTTAACCCGATTCATCACCGGGGTATCCGTGTTGGCATTGGAGCATTCCCCACCAGTCCTGTGTTGAGTTTATGTGCGGAGTCTGGAGAACCTCCGTTGTTTTATCGTAGGGGTGTTTTACTGGCCGCGTACGGTTGTCGCTTGGCTGCGCAACCTCGTCATCCCACGAATGGGCCGTTTTTTAATGTGTCTTTTGATCGTTTTTATGCTGCTCGGTCTTTTACTCCTAAGCCCGCTGGCTTTCGTTTTCGGGAGATTTTACGGACGTTGGACATGGAGTTACCTGCTTTTTTCTTAGCTGGGGAAACTTCTTCTCCCCCCCTGGATTTTAGCAGAGGCCCCCGTTCATCTCGGGCTCACGTCCTGTCCGAAATCTTCGACCGCAGCACATATTATTCGTTGTTCTTTTAGCGAGATCAAATCCTCTTTTAATGGCTGGAATTTTATCTATACGGACGGCTCTAAATGTGACACAGGTGTAGGATGTGCTTTTGTTTTAAATGGGGCAAGTTTTACGTACGGTCTTAACGTTGCAACATCTATTTTTATGGCGGAACTTTATGCTATCTATCGGGCGGTTTTATTTATTTCTGAACAGGGGCTAGGGAACAGTGTTGTATGTTCCGACTCTTTGAGTGCAATTTTAAGTTTTAGAAATCTGTACAACCTCCACCCACTTGTGCAGATGGTCCAGAATGCAGTTCTAACCCTTTACGACGCTGGCGTCAGGGTAACGCTGCTATGGTAGCCTGGGCACGTCGGAGTCGCAGGTAATGAGGCCGCAGATGTTGCAGCAAAGTCCGCTCTTTTAGACCCTGCTGAGTACGAGCAGCGTTTTTATTTCGGGGATTTTATACATTCATTACGTAGAGGCATTTTTTCGCGCTGGCGCGAGGAGTGGGAATTACTCCCAAATAATAAGCTCCGTGAATGTAAATGCGCCCCTTTTAACTGGTCGACTTCTTCTCGCGCTGTTTGTCGCGAAGAAGTAATTTTAGCTCGTCTTAGAATTGGGCATTGCCGTTTTAGTCATTCTCACCTTTTTAATGGTCAACCCGCTCCAGCTTGCCCCCACTGTGACCACCCCTTTACAGTGCGTCACATTTTAATTGAATGCCATCATCTGGCAGCTTTTAGACATAGACTAGGTTTGCCCTCCTCTATTGAGGAATTACTTGCAGATGATGTGGTTGCTGTTGAGCGTGTGCTCCGTTTTATCCGTGTTTGTGGTTTTTGGAGCAAGGTGTGAGGTGTTCTCTTTTTATCCATGACGGCATTTTTAGACGCTTTTAAGACTGTTGTTGTTTCAGCATTTGATGCATTGTTTTTAGTACCAGTCTTTTATTGCGTTGTTATATATAACCCTTATTACTGTTTTGGGGTTTTATTGTTACCAGTTTAGACTTTTACAATACTGGTTTATTTTCAGCTTTTGCTGATGTTTTTTACTACCAGTTTTTATATGTTCTAGTGTTGGTGGTTACAGGGTTTTATTGACCCTTTTTAGACCATTATAGGACTGTTGTTTTCGCGATTGCGGCTATTTTAATACCAGTCCTTTGTTGACCATTACACCCACTTGTTATTTGTTATGGGCTTTTATTTTGTTGCACAACGTGCTGCTCAGACTTGATTTGTGTTAACTATTTATATTTTAGTTCTGACGCAGTTTTTAGTATGTTTGGGCGCTAATGACCTTTGCTGTTGTGCGCCCTTTAAACAACAATCAATCAATACCTAGAAAGTGGTTATGCCGGAAACTTATGGACACCCTCGTACGAACCGGAACAACAATGGCTGACGCCATTGCTTTGGGAAATTTTTCTTTGACCAAATGAGTTTGTATAATTACTTTAGGTAAACAAGTCCCTCGAGTGGCAGCTATTTAAAGTATATTGTCAGGTTCCAATCCATATGAAGAGCATGTTTTAAACATTTCCAGCATTTACTCTATAGCTAGTTTATCATTGTAGTTTTTTCAGAGGAGTCAGGTGCAGTATGGTCAATATTCGTGATAATGTTACTGACTTAGTTTTGTCATATCAAGAGTCATTTAATATTTTTGCAAAAGAGCCTGCAAACCTGCTGTGTTCTTAGATTGGAAATGGTAAGATTATCATTCTCATTTTCAAGGCTTGCACTAAACCCAACAACAATATTTTCAGTTAATCAAGTAATGAGATGCATTGCTCTATTAAATCATTAGTAGGTTTAGAACGGTGATATATTTTCTGTTGTCTTTCTAAACATTCTTATAGAAAGAAAATGCTTTATCTACACAGCATGAAGTCATCGGTGCAAATTTCAATGAAGTGACTACTGCATGTCCTCTAGTAAATATTCTATGATTTGTTCTCCCCTGGAGAACTGCAGATACATTTATCATCATTGCAAATTCCATATTTCACTGTATAATCTTAGTGAACAGGCCTGTCCACTGTCCCTTGTATTCCTTTCTTTGAAAATTTGCCAATTTCATCTTTTAGTGGCAAAGATACTGGTTTCAATCGCCGAATAATTGCAGGACCATCACTGAAAATGGTCTTAATTAAGATGGGTGAAGTAATGCTATGCTTATTCTGTAGAGCGCTTTAGCCATGGATATGCAGGCTGCATTATTGACATCAAATGTGTCTAGAACACTCTTCACATCTTCAAAATGGCTGGCCTATATATGGCTGCCAAGGAAACGAATTCTCGTCCTCTCAGATAGTCAAAGTGCACTAACAGCACTTTCCTCTGACCAGGTGCAATTCAGTCACTTCAGAAAACAGTTACGGCACGTTCCTTGTGTTCCCTGGCATCCACCAACGCGTTTGAACTGCAGTGGGGTCCGGAGCATCAGGGCATTTATGGCAATGAAATGGCAGATCAGCTGGCAAAAAGGAAAGCTGACATAGCCCTGAGCCCGTGGTCAGAATCAGTATTTATATGCTAAGACCGCAGTTAAAACATGGATTGGGATAAGCATCAACTAAGGTGGCAAACTTATTCTGGACAGATTCAAACTAGGAAATTCATCCTAGGCCCTAGCAAGAATCTCTCCTCGTCCCTTCTCCGATTGGATAGAAGAGGAATGAGGAAAGTAATTGCGCTAATCACTGAATATGGTCACTTCAGAAAACACTTACGAAAAGTGGGTCTCTATAAAGATGAACCCTCTTAGAATGTGCAAACAGGATGAGGAGTCTGCCTTAAACATCCTGATGAGTGTCCAATTCTGGAAAGAAAGAGACTTGTTCTCTCCAAAACCAGGGAAGATCTGGGAAAAGATGCCAACATTGGAACCAAAATACTGCAATTTGTGAAAGAAACGAATTTTGGTAAACAATGAAGTCACCCCTCCCAATGGGGTAGCACAATAAGCCTTGAGGCTGACGTGCTGGAGGATTCAAAACTCATCAATTCCCCCCGCCCCCGATATCTAATCTAATCTAAGATGACTGTCATCAGCGAAGTCTCCCATAGGACGATGATGGGTTTTGGTGGAAGAGGTATTTGTAGTAGCATTTCCTTGAAATTCTGAATGCGGCTGGGAGCGTTCGGAAATACTTTCTTCATGGATGAAATTAAGTTGTTCACTTTTGGGAAATTGTTCCTAACCTCTTTGAGCCACTCAGTGTAAGCCGTGAGCAAGAAATGTGGTATGAAGCATATTAGGTTAGAAACTATTTAAAGTCTCTCTCACCTTGATCATGTATGCCTCATTGTCTCAAACAAGCTTTTCATCTTGATTTACTGCTGACAAGAGTATGTGTATGGCATCTCTGAGGTCCAGGCTATGGTAGTGTGATTTGTTTTGTCCAGCATCTTGCATAATATGAGATGGGGTTCAGCAGCTTCTGTGAGGTCTAACGTGCCTACCACGACATTAGCGATGAAACGACAACCATCGGTGGTCTCACCTACTGAAAGCCAGACATTACAGTCCTGTAGTTCTGTTCTGATAAATTCAATCATTTCGTGATATAATTGCATATTTTTTCCTTAAAGATCATTCGTCTGGTATCTTTCAGCCACTAATGTCTTAAAATATCTATGGAGTACCAGACTCTGTAGCACATTTGCTGGTACTAGCACCTCACAAATGCGTATATTAAATTTGTCTTTTGAAAAACTAGAAACATCTTAAATAAGTGGATGAAACTGGATGGATCCTCGGTCTCTTCTCAGTGCTGCTCACATGCCCTGCAGACTCTTGTATTTTGTAGAAAATGTTCTTTTTCGTCACAGTGTGCTTGTGTTTGAAAAAATGACAACATCCAACAACTTCGCCGTTTTTAGAACGACCTTCTATCAGCCCTTTACGTGCATACAAATCGCTTATTTCAAATTATATGTGATATGATTGGTATAAACCACCACACCCAGAAAGCTGAGAAAAATAAAAAAGTGTTTAGGAATGTACTGCAAAGGTAAGTCAGCAATTCATACAAAATGTGGCAAATGTGATGTAGGTTTGTGTCTAAAATGTTTTGAGTACCATGAACTTCAGTAAATTAAATGCATCTGTATTAATTTTTTGTATTTTTTGTTATACACCGAATTATAGAACTCATTTTAATCTACTTCCCCTTTGTTTTCGTTAATGTACTTACAATTGAATTTGATAGGGATACATACAATTTAAAATGTGCATTTAAATGCCCAGAGTGTACATAGGGGAAATATATATTTAAAGCACAATTCAAGAAAAGGACGTCAAATAATAGCTCTATGCATTATTCAAATGTATTAGAAACCAATAAACAGAAAACATTCTAAAATATCGAACATTTTGAACAGTTTAGGTTTCCTGTCTGTTATTTGTGTTCATAAACTCATGAAAACCATCCAAATGAGAAATGCTGAATTTCAATTCTGATAGAAGTAAAAATGAAGTTCAGATTATATTTCATGCTTATTGAACTTACAAATAACTTTCACTGTCTTCATTTTACCCCTACACAGCTGATATTAAGGGTGGAAGGCAGACTTAAAACTCCGAACAAGTTGATGAAAGTTGAAATATATCGGTGTTGCCTCGGATTTTATAAAGTGGGTTAGTTATATAAGATATGATTAATTAGTAGGGGAAATTAATCAGTTACATTAAGATGGAATTAGTTAATAAAATACAGGTCTTGGAGATGCGCTGACTGAGCGGGCCGATTTCAGATGGGCCAGTCCTCTCTCCTTCTCCGGCTGTTGCTTTGATTAATTCCCACTGATGAATCTTGAATTTCCGTAGTTGCCTCGGCTATGTTAATGTTCTGAACACCATATCTAGCCGCTATCGGAGGTGGCGTTCTTCTCAGGGTTGACTGTCGAGCTTTCCTCGATTTAATCGACAGGAGAGGGAAGGACGATGTCAAATAATAAAATTGGTTGCACAATTTACAGCATTTATTTTAATGTTCACGACACGTCTGGACTGCTAGCAAGGAGTTGAAACAAAAGTATTCCTGCGATTTTCTTTTATCATTCACACATTAAAACCTTGATGACTAAACAAATTATTCGTCCACTGTTCATAACTTTTCCGCAATACTTTCTGCATTCATTCTCGGTCGTAATTTCTATCTGGATAATTTTCATTCCGATGTAAGTCACACACTAAGCTTATTATTACTATTTGAAATTCATCGAGGCCTAACACTGCCTCACTGGTTAAGGCCAAATGCTTTTACCAACTGCCCCTACCGAATGAGTCTACAAAATTGAACTAAAATGCTTCCAAATTAGACTTTTTATGATTTCCTTACACGTACGTCACTATGCGAGAATTCAAATTTTAGAATATTCTAAACCCGTCCTAAATTCTATTCTCTGATTGGTTTAACATTTATTTGCGAGAATATTCTCGAAAAAGGAATCGAAAACTCGCCTCCCGAATGGCTGAAATTCTTCTTTCTTCCCACGTTATATTTGAGATTTCTCTTTTTAGGGGTTGCTTTCTCAAGGGCGAAAGCGAGCTTACATCATTTGCTTCAAGAATTTTTTTAACAGAGGCTAGAATAGGAAGCGTCCTGTGCTATTCAAAAATCGACCTTGCAAATGGCTCCAGCCAGTCGCGACTAAGATACAGCTTGGTATGTTATTCTACCCTTTGTCACATATACATATTTCATCTTTAATGCATATATCATATCTTTGCACCTGGTTCATTTCATGAAATTATATACTTACAAGATACATATTAATAAACGATTAAATCGTAATACCTTATTATTACATTTTACTATTTCTACAGGAGTCCAATGTGAACTTCCCGCTACATAGTGCACGTGAACGTCATTTACAACGGCTACATAAAAATGCGTTCAATCACGCCATTTCCATCTTATTTCTGTATATGTATAATAAAATTGAAAGACGGAAGTACAATTATTAGGATATATCATAAAATAGAAATATAGGACCAGATTCTCATATACCGCCACGGGTGGCCGAGGTCGTTAAGGCACGGACTCGTGAGCGGGAGGTCTGCGGTTCGAATCCCGCCAGGACCGTCCTCCCTGACTGGGGTTTTTTCCAGGTTTTCCTCAGTCTTCATAACTGGCAAATGCCGGGGAGGTACTTAGGCCTGGAACGCTCCCTTCCTTAAAAAAAATATCCTTTCCCAATTTATCATTTCATTTCATGTATCATCAGTGTCCACCGCCTGTGGTGCCTCAGTAGTAAAAACGGGCGTTAAACACTACTCAAAAAAAAAAGATTCTCATAAACTTGTCTCTACATGTAGATTTCAACAGATGAACATCTCTCTTCACGAATGGCACTTTAATTCACCAGTAGCCAGAAGACTTAATACTGATACATTTATATTATTATTATTATTATTATTATTATTATTATTATTATTATTATTATTATTATTATTATTATTATTACTGTGCAATAGCTACAAGAATTTATTATAACAATGTTCGATAGATAAAGTTATAGTTATACGAGGTGATATCCACATTATTCAGGACTGACGCTGCCGTCTCGACAGTAGTTGCAGTAATGTTTTGTACCTTTTTTTTTTTTTTTGAGTAGTGTTTAACGCCCGTTTTTACTACTGAGGCACCACAGGCGGTGGACACTGATGATACATGAAATGAAATGATATATTGGGAAAGGATTTTTTTTTTTTTAAGGAAGGAAGCGTCCCAGGCCTAAGTTTAGGTACCTCCCCGGCATTTGCCAGTTATGAAGACTGAGGAAAACCTGGAAAAAACCCCAGTCAGGGAGGACGGTCCTGGTGGGATTCGAACCCCAGACCTCCCGCTCACGAGTCCGTGCCTTAACGACCTCGGCCACCCGTGGCGGTTTGTGTGTTTTGTACCGCTAGGTGGCAACACTAGCACATCTGATGAGTGAGTGTTTAAAGTTTCCTGCAGCTGGGTAGATGTGTTGAGATTCTATAGTCATTTTCATGATACGCTGTGTGTAGTGTGTGGCAATTTTACGATGAATCCAATATTAGAACAGAGAGTGTGCATCAAATGCTGTGCAAATCTCGGGGAAAATGCTACGGAGACTCTCGCAATGATTCAACAAGTATTTGGGAGACAAAGCATGAGCCGTACACGTGTGCCTGAGTGGCATGCTCGGTTCAGGGTCGGCCGTACAGTTATTGAAGACGATGCTCACACCGATAGGTCTGTCAGCTGCATAACGCCTGACATTGTTGCCAAAGTTCAACACCTCGTTCGTGAGGATCGACATCGAACCATTGAAGACCTTGCTCATGAAGTGGAAATTGGCTATGGGACATGTCAACGAATTTTAACTAATGATTTGGGCAGCATCGTGCCGCCGCAAAATTTATGCCAAGGATCCTGACTGCTGATAGAAGGCAAAGCATGTTGAAGTTTGCACGGAGCTTCGTCAGGCCGTATCCGATGACCCAACCGTATTGTCCAGGGTCATCACCGGCGGCGAGAGCTGGATGTACGCTAATGACCCTGAGACAAAACAACAATCTTCCCAGTGGAAGAGCCCGAACTCGCCAAGAACAAAAAAAAAAAAAAAAAAAAAAAAAAAAAAAAAAAAAAAAAAAAAAAAAAAGGCGAGACACGTAAAGAGCATGCTCCCTGTGTTCTTTGATACCAAGCGGATTGTGCACAAAGAATTCGTCCCAACAAATCAAACAGTGAATTACACGTACTACTGTGACGTTTTGTGACGACTCCGTGAAAAAGTGCGGAGACGACAATCCAAACTTTGACGACAAGGGAACTGGCTGGTGCATCACGATAATGCGCCCTGTCACCATTCCTTGTTTACCAGGAGTTTTTTTGACGAAAAATAACATGATCGTTGTCCCTCACCCCCGTACTCGCCTGATTTGGTACCCTGAGACTTCGCTCTATTCCCCAAACTGAAAATCAAATTGAAAGGACGTCGATTCGACACAACTGAGAGGATTCAAGAAGAAACGCTGTCTGTGCTAAACACCCTCAAAGAACAGACTTCCAAGATGCACTTGGAAAATGGTGGAATCGCTGGGACCGGTGTATACGTATGGAAGGGAACTACTTCTAGGGTGACGAGGCCATTAGTCTCGAAGTAAGTTTTTGATCAGATGACCGCACAAATACCGAATATTCTAGATACCACCTAGTATCACGCCCACTTCTTTACCAGCGTTTTTCAAAATGAAAAAATACAATACAAACCAGCAGTACAAGATTTGTACTAATTATATAAATATAAAAATGAACTAATGTTCAGTAGGGTAATATCAACTGCGGAATCAGCAAGGATTACTCCTGTTCCTGTTGTGAATAAGCAGACGACGCCTGGTTGAGCTTTTTAAAAATGCTTTTGCAGAAGGTGTACCCTCCCTAATTTTCGACCTAGTCACTTCGCTTCGCAACAAATTTAGTCTACAGGTTCACAAGCTTCCGCATGTCCTCAAGAAAAAGCTTTTTGTTGTGGCCTTTAACAAACTTTACGCCACCTCCTTTACCTCGTAGCCATCTGCCAACTTATGATCCCGCAAATTTTCTTTAAAAGGTGCAAGTAAGGAAAAGTTCGATGCCACCATAACGGAAGTTTCTGGTGGATGTTTCAACACCTCAAATGTGAGGGTAGGTTCATAAGTTCCGGGCCTCGCTGATAAGGGTTATCGCCTTCACAAAATTCTTATCTGGTGTCTTACCTTATGTGTTAAGTAAATAATTGTAGCTGTAACTTCCGCTCCGCTGTGTTCAGTTGTTAAGATATAGAAGAATGTGACTTGTTCAAAATGGAGGCAGCCCTGTATGACGAACTTGCTTGAATGTTTCGATATTGGCATGATGCTATCAAAGAGTGAAGTGGTATTTTATGCCTTCCGATGTTGATGACTTTGTCTCAGTTATGTAATCAAAAGATTATAGTGCTTTTCGCATTAGTAGTACATGTCGGACGCTAGTTTATTTTAATAAATTGTTCAACTGTATGAATCTTGAGTTCATCTTGCTGCATATAAATTTTGTACCTTTGTTATTATTCTTAGTATTTTATTTGACTTTATATGTATGCTTGTGCGCGCAATGACCGCACATCGACAAAAATCAGGGAGAATATTGACGTTTGTTTTGTATTCGAGCTACCACAGAATAAGTAAAATACATCACGAAGGAGCTACATAAATTAAGCGAAATTCTCACCGAGTTGAATAACTTTTAATAAAAATGAACATAATATTCTAATTAGGCCTTATGAAATGAAACAAGTTATGGCATTACTATGTGGTATTAAGAGAGATAAATTAGAATTCTTGCAACCTGTGTTACAAAAGAGAAATCATATTTTTAGAATTATATTATTATTATTATTATTATTATTATTATTATTATTATTATTATTATTGAGATTAAATCACAAACGTTAATTGTATACTATAAATGAAATATATCCCCACTGATAAACAAAGCTATACTGTGTAGATATTTTTAAATATAAGCATGTTTATGAGCCCTTGGTATCATCTTTACGTGAACTAAAATAGAGAAATAACAGAAAGTTTCGATTTACCTTGCGTATTTAAGATGATGTTCATATGTTTCAATAAAACAAAGATATGTTACTATTCAGAAACAAACACAATGTACTAAACAAATAAAAGCAATCAAAAGTTACTTCGATTTTCCTTTCCTTTGAAATTTAATTTAAATGCTATTGTAGTAATATATGTAACGATTTTTTTTTTTTTTTTTTTTTTTTTACACATATAATACGTTAATGTTTCACATTTTTCTATCTTCACGGCAATGCGTTTGTTAAATATAAAACATAGGCATCGTTATATGCTGAATTAACTTGTCCGTTTAATTTAAAAGAACGTAGATAAAATTAAACGTAAGAAATTTTTTTTTAAATTTCGGTTTTTAAGTATATCCTTGCTTCTAAGGGTCCATTTCCCTTATTTTCGGAAACAATTTTTCCTATTTAATTAAGTGGTACAAACCGAATTTTGTTGAGAAAACACAAACATTGGTGCCGCTAGAGCGATTTTTAAATTTTGACTTTCAGGTAAATCCCCATTTCTAAAAGTCTGGGTTCACTGATTTTCGGGAATTATTTTTAGTATTTTATTTCTTTAAAAACATTTAAAATTGCGGCCGCTAGAACGATTTTAAAATTTCACTCTAATCCCCAATGGTTTATCAGGTATACCCCCACTCATAGTGACTCGATTGTTATGATTTTTGGAAACGGATTTTATCAATTTTATTTTAAATAAATGTACCGAGTTTCGTTGAGAAAAAACCAAAATTGCCAAAATTATGTACTAGGTTAACCCCCACTCCAAATAGCCTAATTTTTGCTGATTAACAAACTCGACAAATTGTTTGTTAATTGATGGTTATATGCGGAGTTTCGTTGAGGAAAAAATAATTGCTACCGCTAGAGCGTAAACCGATATATAGATGGATGGATAAATCGATAGATTAGATAGATTGGATTCATAGATACATAGGTAGATAGGTAGGTCGATCGGTCGGTCTTGGTGGTGTAGTGGTTACCATACTTGCCTTCTAAACCCAAGATCGCGGGTTCAAACCCGGTCAGGATCGATGAATTTTTTCGGGCGTAAAAATCCTAAGTATGGCTTCCTTCGGAAGGGAAGTAAAGCCGTGGGTCCCGTGTCGTACATTTACGGCACGATAAAGAACCTCAAGTCTGAAAGAAGAGTCCTCTGAGCAAAACTTGTCGGCCGTTTCACGCCCAGAGTTGAACTGATGACCTGAGATGTAAACAGCGTCCATTTTTTGTTTATTGATTTATTTATGGACGCTCTTCAACAATTCAGGTCATCAGCGTCCCATTCAATTCAGGGCGTGAAACGGCCGACAAATTTTGCTCAGAGGCCTCTCTTTCAGGCTTGAGGTGCTTTTTCGTGCCGTAAATGTGCGACACGGGACCCACGGCTTTACTTCCCTTCCGAAGGAAGCCATACTTAGGATTTTTACGCCCCGAAAAAATCCATCGGTCCTGGCCGGGTTCGAACCCGCGATCTTGGGCATAGGAGGAGTATGTAACCACTACATCACAAGGACCGACAAAGTGTCCGTAAATAAACCAAATCAACCACAACAGTTAGGTAGGTAGATATGTTATATAGATTAAATAGCTTAGATATATTATATAGATAGATTAGATGGATTAGAAAAAGTAGGTTAGATTAAATGACTTAGATATATTAGATGGATAGATTGGATTAGTTAGAAGATAGATAAATGGATAGATTAGATATTTAGATAGATAAATATATTGGAGAGATTAGATAGATTAGATGGATATATTGGATTACATAGAAGATAGATTGATGGATATATTAGATATTTAGATACATTAGATATATTAGACAGATTAGATAGATTAGATGGATGAATAGATATAAATTATTATTTTTATAATTATATTTATTATAATATATACCTATATACATTGTTTTTTCGTTCATTGCAGCTGCCTATTAGGTACGATCGATGCCGATTTGGATAGATTTTTTTTATTCCATGGGTACAACCGCAATAGCTTACATTCCTTTGGAATTCGCTAAAAATAAAATAAAATAAAATAAATGTTTTTCGAGACCAACTGCAATAGCTTACTTCTTTCGGAATGCGCTTAAAGAAGGTCAGAGAGTGTCGTGCATGAGGGAGAGAGGATGGGGGCCAAGGAGACCTGTAATGTTCTGATATAGCAGCTTATGACAGATTCATTATTCCGTAAAACGTTAAATCATTTTGCATTTAATTTCCCGAATGTCATTTTAAAGGTACTTTACAAGTGCATTCCATGCTGAAAGTCAAAAAGCTGAGGACAGATGCAACAGCAAATTGTGAAAGACATTGGTTTAGAAACATTTTGGGTGCCTGCGTTTATGTGAATTCATCAAAACAGATAATTCTAAAGAACTTTTAGTGAGTGCATAAAACTGCATAGCACCTTAACCATCATTTCCAAGTCAACATTTGAGACTGAAGTGATAGACAAGGAGAATGGGATTTGGTTTAAATAGGTGCGTTACCAATGCATTACATTTTCTCTCTCTCGTAAGCGTTAATTCTGTTTATTAAAATCGTTAAACATTGCGATCTTTATTTAATAATAAGATTTTCCCGGTCTATTTTCAGTAACAGCTGTAGCAGCAGCAGCAATGCTTCCACCTCATCCATTGACGCTACACTCCTGGTGTTCACCTATCAAAGCTCCTTATACATTTTGAATTGCAACTGAGAATTTTTTCAGGAAATCGCTTACATTTGGGCTTAGCCTGATTTCCAAAAAGTTGGAAATAGTTGGAATGAAAATTTGTTGTTTATTTAATGCTATGGGTTTCCTGTTATTCAACCAGAAGTGTTTAGTGCAAAGAAAGTCAATTTCCGTAATAGGGTCTCTACACTAAATAACACTAATTCTTGTACAGCTTCTACCATCACCATCGACACATATTTAACTTAAGTCAGTACATATTAGCATTTGTAGTGTTGGATTTAGAAATTCAGTCGAAAAGAGACAAACACTCGCACAAAAATGTACTCATATAAAACTTATTCAAAAGGCCAAATATCTTGATTTCTGTAGGAAATAGTTTAACCATAACTAATAAATAAAATATTTTGTTGGCAACTTCCAGTCTACATAAAGTGGGAAGGATCTTGTGTGCCATGTTAGGCCCCATTCTCAATGAAAATTAAACGTAAATAAGACGTAACGTGTTAACTTAGTAGTATGTAGGCATTCACAATGAAAGACGCAAATGTACATATTAGCCAATCAAAAATAAGAACAAGTGAAGATCAACTAACAGCTGATTGAAAATGGCTGCTTCTGAGCAGACGGTGGTAGCGTTTATACATTTACAAAGTGCAGCAACTGATTTACTTGGAGCAATATGAGCAAGGATAGCTTTCTTATGATGCAATTAATCTATTGTCCATTAACGTCATTCTGTCTACAGAGTCGCTGATCTTCAGCTTCTACCATAACTTGCCCTTACACGGAGCACGGAAATCAATTGCAACTCCTGCTACTAGCTGCTGCAAGTCCGAGAGACAGCGGTACATGCAACATTTGCACTGCGGCCACGCACCGCAAATGTTGCATGTATTATTATCTTTTTAAACACCCTGTAATCTATGCGTTGTCTTCCGCTACTTTTAAATATAAAGTGATAGGTGATTGTTAGGCGGGTAAAATATTGTAACGGTGACAAATCTGCTCTTATTGGAATTTGCAATTAATTCATATATACACACACACTAATCTAACGCTAACCTAAATCCTAGAAACCAATGGACCCCTGTAGTTTTTCGTAAATATAAATTCGATAGGGGCGGGTAATCACTATAATGGTGGCAAAGCTCCTTTGATTGCAGCAGGAGAAAAATTCATAGGCATCAATTTATAGCGCCTTCTGTGCGTGGCACTATTAACTGGAAATCACTACCTTCGGCTTTCTCCACCGTCTCTTGGGACTTGCAGCAGCAAACAACAAGAGGTGCATTTAATTTCCGTTCTCCGTGTATGGATAAATTCTACCATAGAGCGCTACAAACAGAGCAGCTGTGTTTTAATTGGCTGATTACTTACGTTCAAGTTAGACGTAGACGCAAAACCTTAGACCTTGCAAACTTGTAAGTTTACGTCTAATTGTATGTTTATTTTTATGCATACGTGATTCATTGTGAATGTGACCTCAGTGTACCGTGAAGGAAATTACAGATCATCCTTTAGGGTAATCTTTAGTGTAGCAATTTACACTTACAAGGTGTTTAAAACGCTGCTTGAAAAACTGTTTGAAGATTAGTATGCTAAGTGCATTGAGTTTAAAAGATTATTACAACTGCATAAATAAAATTAGTTTGAGATACAATAAAGTCTCCCATGTTAATATAATCATCGATATCAACTATTATGTAGTTCACAATCAATAAACACAAAACAAATTACTCGCTTACCCCCTCCTTCTTTTTCATTTAATTTTTCTTTCTCGTTGTCTCCCCCCCCCCCTTTTACCCGCTCTGTTTTAAAGTATTCTTTCTGCATTTCTGGCCTTTTCATCCTTCTGTATTTTCCTGTTTTGGCAAGAGAGCTCGGCTGGGGTTCATTGTTAACGGTCCAGGGAGTCTTTCAGGCGGAAGCTTTGCAGATAGTGAAGACACAGGAAACCGTTTATCTATGTAGCAGATACTGCCTCTTTCTGGAGCTTCCTATATAGGCCATGGGTGCTCTAGCTTGTGAAATACTCCAGCGGGCAGGAATCAGTAGTGAGCTGCTACAAATAATTTAATGTTTTACATTTCAGTAAATTAAAAGTTGTTACATATCAACAAATTCCATAGATTGTTTACTCTTTATGCAAAAACTTGTCGATATGAGGCAATGATGAAAGTTCCGGAATCGATACGTTTAGTGAACATTGTTAGTTAATGTTTTTACAGTTCGCAAAGTGCGTATGTAAACGTTTTGTGGTGGGTTTAAAGTGCTAGTGGATTCCCGGCCGTGTCTGTGTTGTTTCCTTGCGACAACAATGAGATGTACATTTGCATATAACGTAATTTTTATTGGATTAGTCATTTTCGTACAATATGTCTTTCTTGGTGAGTAAACGCTTAATTCATTTCTAAATTTTATTTGTTTGTATGGGTAGAAATTTCTGCTGCTGCTGCCAACTTGAAAGTATTTTTATAATGATAATAAAAGATGCGCCGATGGAGTACTTATGAAATTAAAACATTATAAATCTGTTAATAAGCTAATGATAGTAGATTATATTGGTGAAAATGGGACTCGCCCTTTAAATTGCCCTTCAGATTAAACTTTCAATAAGTGCTTGATTAGAAATGCTACATATTGAGCGAAATGGAAGATCAAATTAAACTTGAAAAGTGATGTTGCATTTACATGGATGAACGTTGTTTGTAAATTTCATGAATACTCACCGTTTCTCAGCTCAGTTCTGCGCATGCACGAAATGAGCCTACATTGTTTATTAGTGGAGAATTGAAATAGTTGGCAGAAGTTGTTCGAACTAAAGAGTGAAAGCAATATGCTCCTCAGTTAATACTCGTTAGGTGCACTTTATGTGAGGGGTCTCTCCAATTCATAAGTACAGTATAGGCAACATTGAGTGTGAAATACAAACATCATTATTCGTGTATCTTGCTAGACAGAATGGGAAATAATTTAAAAATGACAATAAGTGATGTCTTTATTATTATTATTATTATTGTTGTTGTTGTTGTTGTTGTTGTAATGCCAAGATCACTTTTGGCTTATGGATTGATACGTAAAACTATCAAAGATTATCATAATTTCTTTCAACTAATTCACATTTCGTTTACAATATTCTTTTGAATATACATTTCTTTACCTCTTTAACTCCTTTTTACACGTAATAAGTATACATGGTTCTTAACTGTTGTAAACATTTTAGATCTATATCTAGGGAAGTATTTTTCGATAAATATTTAGAAAAACTACTGCACTTTACAAAATTCTTTGGGTTTAGATAGCTATACTATGTTTGCTGGATTATTTAATGCCTGCTTAATTTTTTTCCGACTGAAAAGTTTGGGTGTAAAACGAGTTTAATAATGTTCGTTTTCGACACTTGTTTGTACATGTTGAGAATTTTGTGATTGGCGCTAAGGTAATTTGCGGTAGTAGTTTTTATTCCTACTCGTTTCCACCTTTGCCAATTTGCGGCGTCGGTACTGGTGGTGTAGTGGTAACCATACTTGCCTTCTAAACCCAAGGCCACGGGTTCAAACCCGGCCAGCATCGATGGATTTTTTTCGGGCGTAAAAATCGTAAGTATGGCTATCTTCGAAAGGGAAGTAAAGCCGTGGGTCCCATGTCGTACATTTACGGCACGATAAAGAACCTC
The DNA here is from genome assembly GCA_030762175.1 of Metallyticus violacea. Lineage (NCBI taxonomy): Eukaryota > Metazoa > Arthropoda > Insecta > Mantodea > Metallyticidae > Metallyticus > Metallyticus violacea. Next base: position 81,407,087 of record CM060830.1, read on the forward strand.
AAGCCTGAAAGAAGAGGCCTCTGAGCAAAATTTGTTGGCCGTTTCACGCCCTGAATAGAATGGGACGCTGATGACCTGAAATGTTAAACAGTGTCTATAAATAAACCAAATCACACACACCAATTTGCGGCGAGTTGCTGCGAAGCAAACGTATTGTTACGTACCTTGAAAGCATACACTATAGCCATGTTATATAGTGTGGCCTTTTATACGTCATTTTCCAATATATGGAAATAAGCTACATAATACTGAATAACGGGCGCTTTATGTTTTCGTTGTGGGCTCTATTAAAATACGCCAAAAAGAAAATTAAGAGCATATTTTATAAATCTACTCGTTATAAAAGTTTCCTTAAAAGAATATAAATAGCCTTGGTGCAAAGTTTCCTTTTTGTTTCTATTAGCACAGCCGGGAACTGCTGCAGGAAGATTTGCGAATTAGTTCTTCAACTGTTATGGTAGATTTTTCTCTGCCACATCTGCAGTGATGACAGTTTGCAAATGTGCGGAGACGACAATAGTTTACGAGGTGAAATTTGATTGTACTTGTATCCTACGGAATAATGAGTATGGAAATTCTTGCGTTTTGTAAAGCCTATAAGACGATGCCGAATTAGGTTAGGTTAACTCTGTGTACAGGACGATAATGAACCACATGGTACACCGCAATAATATCAGAAATTGTTAAGGGTCTTAAGTAACAATTTAAAATCTGGAAATCTGTGTTTATGAAAACAAAAACATAGTTATATGGCGATAAAGGCGTTAAAATTAGATGTCGGTAAGTAAGTGTTAAAGCGAAATGATTACATGAAATTAGCCACACCGTTCAAACTGTTTCGCGAACTTGGAAATTTCGATTTTCAATAACTCATTATCAGTGTTTTCCAGATTAATGCTATAAAAATATCTAAAATCTCGGACTAATCATAAGAGAGTACGATAATGAACAATGTTAAACTGGTGTATTGATTTCGATAAGTGTCTACCTGGATTATGATAGAAGTTGTGGTTTCGAATATCGCAGGTTCGGTTCTGGTTCTGAAGTAGAGGTTCCTTTTTTCTATAATACTAAATAAATCGTAAAAGTAAATATTAATCAGCTAGACGCGAAGATGAGAATGATTAGCTTTTACTTGACGACTGCGGCAAAGAGCTTGCGTCTGTTATTGTGGAACGGAAGCTTCGTTATTCTGTGGGGTAATAATTCTTTAGAAACTTAATGCCGTAACTTTAAAATTTGAACAGGCAAGCTAAAGATTCCCTATTTAACATTGCTTGTTTAAGACCCCTCTACAATCTTTGAATTTATTGCAGTGTACTTCTTTAACGCTCTGTAGAATACAAGAAGTTTACTAAAACTGGGTTTTTATTCCATCTCAAAAACTTTTTTCTTTCTTTTTTTCTCTTTCTTTCTTTTTCTTTCTTTCTTTATTTTTTTACAAATAATATAACAGTGGCAAGGCCGCAGGATAATACCAACTCGAAAACTATACCGTACCGTGGAACATTGTTATTTCCACAAACAACTGAAGGCTGGCCGCTCGCAGGGCAAGACCAGGGTCTCCACGTGATGTTACGTACTGTTTATCCATGTAATTATAATAACGATTAAGCAAAATATACTCGGTACCTTGAAATTCTAGATAGAAATTTGCAGCAGTTGGCAATATGAAAGCTAAGAACGAAAAGTGTGCTTTTATAGAGGAGTTTGAAACGCATTTATTCTTCATTTTTATCTCTAAATTCATTTAGCAAAAGTAAGCGGGTTTTCCTAATTTTAGTAAATTTGAACCTTTAAATTTATTAACTCTTGAATTTGTGAAAATTCTGCCAGCCTCTTGGGTTATTTATATATCGCTACATAGCTCCCCTAGTAAATCAGTTTATGCAGGCTTCTACTGCATACAAGTTGAATAAATGGTTGTTCAATTGTTTCACGTTAGTGTTAATTCCGGTCATTGACTGAAGCATTATCCTCAGCAAATCCAACATCATTTTTACGGGAATATTTAGTTCCTTTGACAGAGCAATTATAGCATTAAACAATCCTGCATTGGTGGCCTCTGTTAGGCGAGACATTAAAAAATAAAGCATCTACTATGCCTCTTTCATTATCGAAGTAACTTTTATTTATTTATTTATTTTTCTATACCCATTCCGACCTCTCGGATATAAGTCGACGAGCAACCAAGTACAAAGAAGAAAGATAAAAATATTCACCAAAGGCATTGCCAATAATATGCAAAGAGAAACAGTTAAGAACAGCAAGGCAAATGCTGAGGTGGTCTTCAGTCATGGATACGCCATGGTCGCTAAGAGGGCATGCGTCTGTTTCAGTCAGTCCAATTCTATGCAGGTGACTGTAGTTATGACCCGTAGCAAGTCTAAAGCAGGCCACGCCAACTGATCAAGGTATAGAATTCTTTCCGTCTTGTTCTAAAGGGAGTTCACTTTTTCCCAGAAGCTTTCTCTCTATACAGGCTGAAGCGGTTAGATTTAATAGAGGGGGATATATGACGCTTTATATGCCGCAAGGACAAAGGAGGGTCTGGTTGTTTCATTGGGGATCCCCTTTCCATCTGCCCGCTCGTTTCCAGTGGCTAGGAATTCACTGCTGTGCAATGCGGTTCTCGACTTTCAGGAGCTTATTAATTTTTTCCATGCGTTCTTGGAGATATCACAATCATTGTGATTATAAGTTGTTAAGGTCATAATTGCCGCCCTGGAATCAACAAAAAAGACAATATTTTTCTTATCACACTGCTCTATTTCGCCTAAGGCTAAAGAAATAGCGGCTAATTCGCCGTCAAAATTGTCAAAGTAACTAATACTTTTGTTTTCTGTGATATCTGTAGATTCATCAATGATCAATGAAAAGTAATTATTTTGAAGTTTGTGAGTTATTTCATTTAATGCATTAACAGCCTAGATATTTTTATTAATTATCACACACACACACACACACACACACACACACACACACACACACACACACACACACACACAAGTCTTGTGTGTCTGCATTTAACACTCTTCGCTACTTCGCTGTCATAAGCTACCTTTGCAATAATGAGGGCATAATATCCATTAACTAAAGAGGAAGGTTATGTTGAGCTGCATAAGTGCACGTTCTTAATTCTGCTTGTTACCTAATTTCTATAGAGTCTCCTTTTGTTTTAAAACGTACAATTATGTACACTATGTGTACCTACTGCTTTTACTTTCACATTGCTTATGCATGTATTTGCATGCCTAATCATCAAACTCTTGCTGCCATTTCAAAATATTTACAAAAATCTGTATGGGTATTAATTTTGCTTGGTACGATGCACGATTTTAAAATTAAATCTTTCAACAGTTTTTATACAACTTTCTGAATTTTTTGGTTGTAGGCATATCCCCATCAGAACTATAACTTAAATACTTTACTTATAATATTACATATAATTACAGAATTACAGAAGTTGAAACTTCTGTCGATAGAGAGCTGGAGGATCACAAGTTTCCATATTATTTTAGTGGGTATACCAAACTTGAATATAATGAGTTTATCTTTCCACTTATTAATAATTGTTACATGCACATTTACTAGTACCTAGTTAATAACAATATAAAAGTATACCTCCGTGATCTGGTGGTAGCTTTTGCAACCACTAACGCGGAGTTTGATTCTCGGTCAGATCAAGCTGTCTGGATGAGATGTTTTCTGGAGTTTTTCCTTATCCTGAGAAGATGATTGCCTGATAACTATAAGTCGCCAAGAATCCCAAATTCGTTTGCGCCATAATTAATTCATTTCATTCCATTCACGTCTACAGACTTACACCTACGGTGTTCACGGCCAATCTACTGGCGTCGCGAAAATACCAATACAATTAAAGCGACAATAAATAAAACTAATATATAAATAAAAAAACAAAAAATGTAAAAATAAGTTTAATGATACTAATATAGACTTTAAATTGTTTCATTACTTCTCTCCATTACCTAAATAACCGACCTGACAAAGAGAATCGAACTAGCGCTTGATTTCTGATATGACCGCTAGCAAAACAACTGAATATACTGCACGATGATAGATGTTGCCAGAAACTTGATGCGGAATATCGTTGCTATTACTTAAGAATAAAATTTTGTAAACTTGAAGAAAAAATACATGTATACAGTTAAGAAATGACAATGTTACTAATACGTAATTCCATACTACGATTTTTATAATTTTTGAAAGTATTTGATTAATTTATTGCGTAGTGCTGCGATGATGATAATAATAATAATAATAATTATTATTATTATTATTATTATTATTATTATTATTATTATTGCAAGAAGTTGGTGCAATTACCAGCAATGTCTAGTTGTCCCCAGTCCCTCGGACGATTTATTTTGATTTTATCAACAGTTATTTTACTATTTGTTCTAGTTTACTTTTGAATATTATATGTAGTCATATATGCTAGTAATGCAGTCAGTATTATACCAGGGGATACTAATATATAAACAGTGCGACTCAAAGGTGCGGTTTTTTGTGAATAGAAAAGTACGCAAAAAAGATGCTAGATTTTTTAAAACGTACTAGCGTACCAAGAAATTTGAAAAAGAATTAGATCTAGTACGAAATTATTAGGGGCGATGATGGAGATTCTGCAAAAGTAATTGACACAGAAATTTTCATAACTACGTGTCATGTGACGGAAGCATAATGAGTGGAGATGGCATGCAGCATGGTGCAAGGTAATAAGGCTATGTTTTCGTTAATACAAATTAGACTGGTGATTCAATTTTTTTTTGAGAATTATGTTTAACGCAATTAGTTGAAATTACATTGTTACATTATCGCCGTGCAGGTGCCTTATCCGCCTGGTTTCTACTGTCATTCATTTTTTCCACAGTTAAGTTTTTCCCATATTTGAAAATATCTGTTTAATTAACCATTATGTGATAAATGTGGCAAACATCTGAACATTTATAGTTTAAAATGTAAAGTTTCAAAGCCTCGATTTTAATATTTAATTGTTTTATAATCGATTCAATGAAGTATTGATGACATACATTTACACCAGTTGTATGTTAATGTTCTTTACTGTCTTACTGTAATTTTTTGTTATTCATGATTTAAATCTATTTTTCATATATATATATATTTTACTGTTCAGCATATTATATTGGTTTTTCCACTGTTAGAAATTGTAAATTATTAATTTTCCCCCATATTGCAAAGTTACCTTTCAAGGCAATTTCCTGGGGGTATTCTTCCAGTGTACTTCCAAAGCTAAAATTTGTCTGACATCAACTGGATAGTGTTGAACTCAGGTTATTAAATCTTGAATTCATATATGGTGCATTGTATATGCTCATATTTTTAAAAATACAACAGAGTTATATATTTGTAGTTACATTATTACCGAAATAATATGGAGAAACCAGTTAGATATATATTTACTTCAATCCCCAAAAAGTTGTAAAAATTTATTTCTCCAACATAATTATTTCGAATATTGAAATTAAATTTTGTCATAATCATATCTTTTAATTACTTTAAATTTTATTATATTAATTTTTTCCATGTTAAAATTCAGGTTTACAATTTACTTTCAAAATAGCTTAACAAATGATTAACTATCACATATGTTGTGATAAATAATTTGTTATTACTTCCCAACTTTTATGTCGTAGCAAAGGATTTGACAGACATATTTTAGGATGCATTATGTATTAACATAATGTAAAATTTTGAAGGGACCCAGAACTGAACTCTAATGTACGAGTATATTATACAATAACATACAAATCCATGAATGAAATTCAATAGATATTTTAACACTTTATTGGAAATTAGTTGTTTAATATGAATTTATTTGTGTTATATATTTATGTGTTATTGAGTTTGTTTATTTTTTACTTATTTTTTCATTTAAATAAGATGTCAACAGTTTATGTAGCAAACCACTGGTGCTGTAATCAAATGTATATAATGCAGTTCAAAAGCAGTCCAAAAATAAAGTCCCTTCTCTTTCATTATTTTTTTCACCATCGTACAGAAAACTACTAACTCTTGATGTAATTGAATTTGTTACACTCAGTATGAAGGCATGGAAATAAATGAATTTCCCAATATAAAATGTCTTGATTTTGATCTTATTTTCATCACAATATGAACAGGAAAGTCCACATTGATTGTGTTTTACCAAAATTGAGTTTGGCATGTTTTGCAATTAGGTCATTTACTCATTCAAACAGGATCCCTAAAAACAGTGCACTATGCCCACTTTCATTCATTAATGACATATGAAATAGTGTACTGGGAAAATTCTCTATGTTCTGAAAGGATATTTGTTTTATAGAAAAAGATGGTAAGAATAATGGCAGGGGGAAAATTCAATTCACTGTAAACTACTTTTCAAAACATTTGAAAATCTATAAATATTGTACTTATAAAGCTGTTGACAATGGAGTGGCAATATAACTTCAACTTATGTATTCGCTTTCTCCCGAAACGCATCTTACTTTTGTGTAAGTGAATGGAGTAAAGTATAAAAAAGTGAATACATAAGTTGAAGTTATATTTGAAAGTATATCGGATGATTCAAAAGTCACACACTATAGGACAACGGTGTAATTAGCCTAGCTACTGAAAAAGGAAAGAGGGGAAACTTTTTGGGAATATATAATTTTAAATCATGAGCTTTAATGTTGCAATCTAAAATGCACAATTCAGACTAATTATGGCAATTATTGAAAAATGAAGATGATTAAAGGGTATCATTAATAGTCGGCTTGAAAATACAAATACAAATACAAATAAATAAATAAATTAACAAAAACTTGACCCTAGATTATCAAAATGGAAAACTGAAACATTTAATCACTTGAACTGTCATGTCCTGTTATTATCCACTTGCACCCTAACAGAGGAAGTGCTCAAATTATTTACCATCCTGTGACAGCACATCCTGTTATGGTTAAGGCAACTGATTTAAAACTGTATATTTCTAATAGTTTTCTCCTCTTTCCCTTTTTGGTATCTACACTAATAATGGGGTGTCCAATGGCATGCAATGTTTAAATCATCCTGTATAAAGAATTTGCTTTTTCACAAGAACCATATTTAGGACACAAGTTGGAAATGAAAAATCAGACTTTAAATATTCATATCAAAAAATGTAGGTAATCGCTGAGACTCAAATTTTTCAAGTTTGTTTTTTCATTTCCAATTTGAAATTCAACCATGTGAGTATATTCTACCTATACTAGCAATTATAGCAGAAAGTTCTGAAATATTCTTTAAAAATTTAGATATTCATGGCAGAGAAAGAAATAATCCAATTACAGGCATACAGGTCAAGAAGTAATATACAAAATTTTCAGGGTGGTGTTTACTACAGTGGCATTGTATTCTCCATTAACCATAACTGAATTGCATTATAATAAGTCTTAGTCAAATTAGTACTAAAACAATATCTTCTCACTCACACCTTCTATACAGTAGATAAATTCTTTTACCTAAAAAATTAATGTTCTAATTTCTCTTAAAATGTAAATATCTCCTTCCTTAATGTAGCAACATGTGCATTATGTAATTCCTGATGTAGCCGGCATTTTAGAGCTATACTAACTCAACAGAGGAAGTTATAGTCAAATATAGAATCTATGGACTCAATGATATATATGTCCTTTCCTAATCTTGTTGAAAATTTGTAAGGCATAGCTTGTTTTAGATAACTAGCTATCTTCATTATCCTTATCCCTCTTAAATAGTTGTAATTCCATCTACATGATTTGTTATTAGTAATTGAGTTATAATTTTAATAATTTAATTATAGTGTTAATAATTTTATGTTCACATGTTAAAAAATAATAAAAAGGAATTATTTGTACAGCTGGCAGTATTATGTGTCTTGATGATGTGTGACAAAATATCATTAGTTACTTTCATATAGGGGAATTACAAATTAAAAAAAGGTTACTAACCAATTTCTCTTGTATTTTTAATTCCACATTTTCTTTGAATCTTTCATTCTACTCAGCTTTATTAATAAAATGCCATGCAGCTTTGCTAGCATTATCTGAATCATGCACATTACTAATAAAAGTGTTCAGTTTAAAACCCCACAACTATTGTATATATTCCTTTTTAAGGGGTTTGTATTTATTTTTATAATACACTGATGATGCACTTTGAATAATATATATATTCTTCAAATTTTCTCTTAATTGCATAACACTATCAAGTAATTTTGCCCGAACACATTATAATACACTCATTTCTTATAAGACAATTCAGAGAGAATATATTATTAAATATAACATAAAAGGTATTACACATATCTTTACAGTTGTAACTCTATATACAGAGTTTCCTACTCTAAGGTAGCTCTAAAAAGAATTAGTTTAAATTAATCAAACAAACAAAATAAAACAAAACTTTGGAATGTTCTACATGTGAATCAGAATTACAGAACATTTACAACATATAACTGAAGTATCCTCGTTGGGCATCCAAACAAAGTTCAGCGTGGTACTCCATATCTAGAGGGCACAACTGAAACCTAAGAAGAATTAATCAAACAAACAAAATAAAACAAAACTTTGGAATGTTCTACATGTGAATCAGAATTACAGAACATTTACAACATATAACTGAAGTATCCTCGTTGGGCATCCAAACAAAGTTCAGCGTGGTACTCCATATCTAGAGGGCACAACTGAAACCTAAGAAGAATTACCTGATTCTCTTATACCAAATGTTCTCCCTTAAATTATTCAGCATATATGACATGTTCCTCTGACAGCTCATTAAGGATCTACTAATATAATAAGTGTTCTTAACAAATAATGCTCTTCCATGTACACTGATGCCTGTTCAATGACTCGCCTCATTTTGCCTCAGCATGACTAATTGCTTCAGAAGGCAGACACCAGTGCAAATAACTGGAATGACATAACTGCCACAGTTGTCTCCCTTCAACATTTAATCATGTGCTGCTGCAAAAATTTGTTTCCATATTTTTTCTCTTGGACTATTCAATAAGGTATTAAAAGTCTATCAATGCAATCCTTGAAATTTTACTAAAAGCAGACGGAGAATTAGGTCACATACAGTACATTATTCCAATTTACCTTACATAGTTCCAATGCTAAATTATTAGATTCCTCAAGTAATATGTTTTTAGTATGTGTATCTTTCAGTGTCTGTACTTTTTAAAATTAACAATTTCAGCTAAGAAGTATGAAAGTATAATGAAATCAAGACAGACAATAACATATTTATCATGTGATGTATGTATTTCTATGATTTCATATGCATCCATTTAAATAATTATACTTTTTCAAAAGAAATACATATATTTGAAATTTATATTTTAAAAGCAACAATCATAGTGTAACTCAAATAGTTATTATGTTCAATAACTTATAGTGTGGCTGCAAATTGTTATACCCTTTCAAAGGAACATAGTCACAAAGATTAACATAAAAAGAAAGGTGCAGTGCTTTGCATGCCTTGGAAAATCTGAATCTGTGACTCTTCTTAGAAGTGAATCTCACCACAATGAGAGTTTATGAAGAATCATAACATAACAATAACATTAAAATTGCCATTCCTTTGAAGGAAAGTAGTAAGTACTTCAGTCCAAAAGCATTACAGTATGTCATCTGTTTGTTACGAGACAGTTGAAAATATTTTGGAAAATAGTCCAAAGAAATCAGTGTTCTTGCTGCCAGATCTTAAAAAAAAAATAAATAAATAAATAAATAAACAAACAAAATTTGCAAAGCTTTCAATAAATATGGCAGCTCTGTACACTTCTGTTGTTAATTGTAATCTGCGCAGGTGATAAGTTCACAAGATATGCTTGTGGATAATGAAATGAGCAGTAACAGCTTTTATACAGGTTACTTATATGTTTCATGCTTGTGATCATGTTTATCACATAACATCAGGATATGCCCTATTGAAATTCCTCCTGCCTTTGCCAACCATGAATGTGAAGTCCTTAAATCCTTGACACAAACTACAAGAAGGCCTAATCTTTGTGCGACAGACTACCATTACAGACTTTATCTTCATGTGTTGGAATCACATACAGTGCTGCAAACTATAAATGAAAATGTCATCATTTTACAAACTTATTCTTGTCCACAATATGTCAAAAATCAGCCCATTTAAGATGGGAAGTTGCAATATTATCAGCCATTGATAATACAAAATATTTACTCTCTCTCTCTCTCTCTCTCTCTCTCTCTCTCACACACACACACACACACACACACAAAGTCCTTATAATGAAGAATATACAAGAAAAATAGTATACAGCAATAAATTAATAGAAAGTTTTTGCAATTTAAAAAGTTGAACATTTCTAAATATACCTTTTTATAGAATATAATGAAAAGGTTCCCTTTAGCTGTGAGACAGACTTGAAATTTTGATTCACTGCCGCTCTGCTTCCTAAATGTTGACTATTTCTTCGCTTATACTGTTTTGCACTTTGTCTAATGTTCCCATATAGACTTTTTCTAATAAACTGCTGCACAAATGAAGACAGTGTATCCAATCAGCTTTACCATTGCTAACAGTACAGGATTTAGCAGTCTTGAGTGGGCATGCTTGACTGTCGTTTGCCCATTGTACCTTACTGATTAAAATTTATGTAAAAAATATAAAGATTGTACATTTTCATGTAAATCAACCTTGTGAAACTTGATAAATTTACAATGCCATAGAAGCCATAAAATTGATAGCTACATTGCAACATTTTTTTTAAAAAAATTATTAATTAAATCTGCATTTTGAGAGGCAGACATAAAACTATTGTTGAAATAGTGTTTACTAATGGAAATTTAATAGGTATCTATTTGGAATAATAAAGGTTAGGTCAATGTAAACAAATAATAATTTATGCATCAAGGAATCAGAACTTTATTCTGCGACGGATTTTGGTGCAAAGAATTCAGTGTTACCTCATCAACAGCTTCAATGTTTTCGATGATACTGGGTTGATGAAATTTCATTGCCAAAGGTAGATATTTATTGATAAGTGGTAAGTTCTGTCAGTTTCTATTGGCTGCCTGAATGAAAATACTATTAGCAAAATGCAGTGCCTGCAATGAAAATATTTACATGACTAGTGCATCAGGTTTCCCTTGTGCTTCCACTGCACAACTTAGTGGGCAATGCTGTTCACCATATGTGTCTGGAGCATACAACTTGTAACCAATAATGAATCAGCCACCAGTCAGATTGGTATTCTATGGCAGAATTTTTTGCTAGTCACCCCAATTATTGGAACTTTTATATTGAATAGTATTTTTACAGCTTTGTACTTCTATTCTAATACTATTATGGGGTATAACAAGATCTAAACTGAAGAGGAGATTCATGTCTTGATTTTTTTAGAGTAAGAAATGTCTGAGGTACCTGTATATGTTTCAAAACAGGTCATTTATGACCTAAAAGGTATCAATTTCATTGTCACCTGGAATCACACCAAAACAAAAAACAGGCTCAATTGTTTCAAAGAAATCTGCGACATTGGCTGATAATATTTTAAAATAGATAGGATGCAACATTACAGTTGCAAGATTGAAGGAGCATCCAGAACTGCTCAATTTTAATTCTGATCATTCAGCATAAGATGCAGAAAGACTTGGACTTGCAAGCTCAGTGCACGGCTAAGAAAACTGTTCTTTAAAGTTATGAAAAAGAAAATATAGCGATTTCGCATCCAACATCAGAGGACTGGAGAAAATTTATGCTTTAAGATAAAAACACTTTCAAACTAGTCAGAATAGGGTCTTAAGTGATTACAAGGCAAAAACGCATACTACAGTAATCTTTCCCTGAACAAATGCCAATATTACAGCCAGACAAATATATTCAGAAATTAGTTTCTGAGGGAGGTTTAAAATAAATCTGCATAGGTATATATGCATTTCTTTCTTCCACCACTATTTTAAAAATGATGAATAGACAAATGGACTGGTTTAAAAATGAAAAAATATGCAATTTTACTCCAAACATATTGTCAAAATATGTGTACACTGCACAACAATTACTAATATTCTCCTAGGCATGCAAGAAAAATGTATTAGTAACACTAAAAGAAGTTTTAATATAAAAACTCACTATAAAGACCTAGAAATTTATTGAAGTGAAATATTGTCCACGAGGGTCTTATTATAGTTCTTGAAGTTCTGCTAAAAGTTCACAATATTTACACTATTTACACAAAACGTATACTGTTCTACAGTATTAAATTGATGTGCCTGGTTCTTCTGCCCACTTTGTTTAGCACCTCATCAGGATTGATATCGTGACTCCAATGAACAAAACATTAATGCAAGATTACTTAAACATCCATCACTGATTCTATTTCTCAGGCACATCTTAACCATCTTTTGGCACTGGCTGTTGAGACAGGGAGGGCAGCTAAACTTTTAAGCAAACAGTGAATTCTGAGATATAATTCTGCAGGAAATGTGGCCAAAGAACTTAAGGTATCATTTGGTCTTATTTTTTTTCTCTGTGGATTTCCGTTTTTGACCACATTCGGTACTCTGCTTCTATTTCAGTATCACTGATATTACCACCTGAATACAAAGAAAGCTTATTTAATTTATCACCTGCATTTTCTTCAATGTTTCTGGGCAACCAAATATCAAAAACAGACATATCTTTGTTCTGTTCAAAACGTGCTTTGAGATTTGAAATTAATTCAACATGCATGTCCCTCTTCGTCTGCTTTCCTGCTAGCTTTTGAATTTGGATTTCAGAATCGAAAAGGGTTTTCAGTGTGTTTGAACACTGCTCAGAGATATTGTTAAATTCTTCACTGGCATTCCTTCTTAAGGTTTCCAGCTGCTGTACAACATCACTAGCATATTCCAAAGCAGAGCTAAGATCATGCTTAGGGTTTTGCAAATAAGTTGAAAGACAGGAGTTTCTCGCATGCCAACAGTGAGATGAGAAATGAACTCTTCTCTCAGCCTGCCAGTAATTGTACTGCAGTCTTGGAAATAGATTTTTCACTTACTGAAAGAGACTGAAGGCTTTGAACAATTGGTTCCAGAAGCTCAACAAAAGCAAATGGAACCATTCCTCTCTACAAATCTTGTGTTGCAAAGGCCCATCAGTCTGGACTTCCTTCTGGAAGACAACAGCTCATTAATATTGTTCTTTGTAGAGTGATGTCAGCAAAAGAGTATTGCAAATAGATCACATACGTCACCCAGAGTACCTAAACAAGTATGCATGAGTTGTGGTCAACACAGAGGACAGAGCTAAATTCAGTCTGCAACTATCACAATGAACAAATAAAGCTTTTGGGTAGAGCTATTTCCCTTTAGCTTAAACTCCATTGAATGTTCTAGCCATAGATGATGCCCCATCATACCCTTGCCTCACCGCCACATGTTGCCGGGGTCGTTAAGTAAGCCGAACTTATGAACGGGAGATTTGGGGTTCTAAACCCATCAGGACTGTCCTCCCTGGTTGAGGTTTTTTCCGGGTTTTCCTCAGTCCTCATTAATGGCAAATGCCAGAGAAGTACGCTAAACTTAAGCCTGGAACGCTCCTGGGACACTTCCTTCCTTTAAATAATAATAATAAAAAAAGTCTTTCCCAATTTACCATTTTATTTAATATTTCATCAGTGTCCATTGCTTGTGGTGCCTGAGAGGTAAAAATTGGCATTAAACACTAATAAAAAATATAAAAAAAACAAATAAAAAGTACCCTCGTCCCACCAGGTTGCTCAGGTCATGTTTAGACCTAAGCTAACGCTCTCTTCTATGACTCTTAGTAATGTTGTTACAGGTCAAATCATATATGGGCACCAAACCCAAGAAGTCTTCTCTCAAAAAATAGCAGGAGTTGACATATTGTAAACAAAGCGAGAGCTACTCCGTTCCTGAAACAGTTTCATCTACTAAAATATTTCACCTCTTTTACATCACTGATATGCTTTCGTGCTATTATTTCTCCTCATAAACCCGGAACTTTATTCTGAATTATACGGCTAATGTAAATTGCATTTTTTTTTTTTTTTTTTTTTTGCATTAATATCACCTTTCTTTCTAGAATTTTATCACCAGCATCATGACGAAAACATAAAAGAGCCCGAAATTTTCTGTCTTTCTTTTCAGGCTTTGACAATGTTAAGGGACCACTATCTGCATCCCCTCTCAGGGGCAGTTCCTGTTGTTCACAATATATTATTGTTTTTATTATTGGAAGAAGAGTTTCTCTGTTTTCTTTAATTTCTTTTCGCCTCTGGCTATTCATCTGAGATGCAACATCTCTCAACCTTCTCTACTGCCAAAAACCGCCCAAGTGATAGGACACAGTCTTAATGATAACCAGTAGCCCAATGATTGTTAAATGCTTCTATAACAACCTTTTATTTACAAAATGACTTTGTCACCAAATATCCCAGTTGTGATGACCACCTTAATCTACGCCGTGCTTACAAAAGAGAAGGCAATAACGGCAGTAAGCATCATCTTGCACTTTTGAATATGCTGGCCACCCCCCCCCCCCCCCCCCGCCTATTCAATCACTTATGCGTGTCTCTTAGACTCATGCAAACGTACAGGAAACACGAATAATTATCAGGTTTCTTATCGATTGTCAGCATGTCATACCTAACATCTCTAGAAATGTTAATGCAGTTTGTTTCTTGTACCAACAGGCGAATATCACTACCGGTACTAATCTGTGGGAAATTGCTCAATTCCTTATTACCTTCATGGATATTTTACTCGTAGGTTTGAAAAAAACTATAGATTTCGGCGTTACTTTTCATACTTCCAAAATCACTTTTGTAAGTTGGTTACAGCACAAAAACAACTTCACAACACTAGAAATGTTGCTTACAGGCATACTTTTAAAATTTAAGCTATAAGACCCGCAAAACAAATTGACCGATCCATCCTTCAGTAGATATCGCCTTGTAAGGTGAACGACCCAGTCCTAGCCCCTACTTCCTTTCAGTTTGAAGAATTGAGTTTTGAATGGCAATGTTGTGGGTATAGTCGGGAGCAAAAGAAAGAGTTTCAGCAACAGTTTCACTTGATTATTCGAGTTTTTTAGTAATAGTTTTCTCTTGTGTGTTTATTATTCCATTTATTTTGAGAAAGTATTAAGTGTGGTTATTTTTTGTTTCTTAGGTATACAGTTATCACCCCGTGATTAAATGTAGGGAAAATTTAGACCCTGTCATCATTTGACCATTTTCGTAATTATGTTCATCATTTGTCATGTTAGTATGAAGGAGTGAGAGTATAGCATCAATTTGTAGTTAGTACACAAGTAAAAAAAATTAGTTTGGACAAAAAATGCATGATTTAGAGACTTAGCCTTTATATTTTCTTGATCACAGAAGTATAATTCAATATATATTTAAACGCTTTC